>BOPN01006602.1:70000-72500 GCA_017312705.2 Penaeus japonicus
TGTGTGCTTGTGTGCGTGTGTGTGCATGCGTGTGTGCTTGTGTGCGTGTGTGCATGCGTGTGTGCTTGCTTGCGTGCGTGTGTGTGTGTCTGTTCATTTCTTATTTCATCAAAAATGTGTCTGGTGAGTCTTGCCCTGAAATATCTCCTTTAAACTTGTTGGGCGGTCGAGCTGGTCAGACTGATTCATGCATCTATCTATCTATCTATATACCTATTCATGTATGTATATCTATTACCTACGCATTATCGACAATAAAATCCTATGGGCATTTACAGCGAGATATTTTGCTTTTGTCTTTTTTTGTTTTGTAAGTGTTTTACATTACAATTTGATGCAAAATTCATAATGGACGCGATATGAGTGATATACTTTCCTCTTGTATAAACTCCTAGCTTTTGGAAAATATCACTGGCATCCATACACTGCTTTTATAGGTCATAATAAAAGAGGATCGTAACCTGAAATGGTCATACCAAAGGGTTTATAAAGTATGGGATTAAAAGTCACATTTCAACTGGTAAGGTTGTAATATTGTTGGCACTTAAATTGTTTTTTTATATGCTTAAACATAGAGGGGGAAGAACCAGAGAATGTGGGAAGAAAGGAAGAGAGGGAGAGAAGGGGAAAGTTGAGGGAAGGAGGGAGGCGAGAGGGAGATAGAGGGGAAAGGAGGAGAGAAAGAGAGAGAGAGCGAAGGAGGATGGAAGGGGGAGATAGATAGAGAGAGAGAGAGAGAGAGAGAGAGAGAGAGAAATAAGTCAAACCAGCACAAAAAATGCAAACAGACATAGAACGAACAAACTGAAACAGATACGCATAACACACACCCAGCAAAATAGTCCAATCAAATTTCCGCAAAGCGCACGCATAAACCGAAAGAAACAAACACACACAGAGAGACACACGGAATCTCCATCATACCAGAATTCCTTCTACGCTTCAATTCAACTTGTGCGCGAAGATGCTGGGCTCAGTCATACAGGACTCTTCGTATGCTTACGCTTCTGCATCCGTTATAAGAGTTCTTTCTAAAGCCATGCCATGCGAAGGCACGGTCACATTCCGGTAGCCTGTTTTGAATAGCACGCAAATGGATTTGAAGAAGCGCTTCTACGAAAAAGGAAATTCTTCCTTTCGGTGTGTGCATCTGCCCTTGAGAAGCCTTCGATATTTTGCCTGTTGTCGGTGTTGCTATCGCTGCAGGGTCTGTCATTGTGGTCTGTGATAGCGTTGTTATTTTGGTAAGTGTTGTTATTTTGGTAAGTGTTGTTATTTTGGTAAGTGTTGTTATGGTGGGTAGTGTTAGTGTTATTAATGTGGCCGGTAGTAGTGGTGCTTTTTTGACTTCTGTTGTTATTGATATTAGCGTTGTTGTCGTCGTGAAGCGCATGTTTACTCTCATTGTATTGTTGTTATTATCATTCTTATCATTATTATTACTATTGTCCTCCTCATTATAGTCATTATAATCATCCTCATTATTATGGTTATCTTTATCATTATTATTTTCATAATTATTTTCATCATTACCATCATTAGAATCATTATTACTATTATTATCATTATCATTATTTTCCTTATGGTTATCATCATGATCAATATTATTACTACTATTATTATCGACATTACTGTTATGGTTATTATTATCACTGTCATGACTCATTGTCATTATCATTTTCATTTATATCATTATCATCGTCATTATTGTTATTTGTTATCTTTATCTTTATTGTTTATTATTATCATCATTAATATTATTACTATTATCATTATTATTACCATTATCATTATCATTATTATCTTTATCAATATCAGGATCGTTATTAATATCATCATTATCATCATCATTATAATTATCATCACTATCATTTTTTTAAATTATTCTAATTATTTCTATTATTATTATTGTCATTATTATTATCACTATTATCGTCGTTATCATCAACTCTCACTATTATGAATATTATTTCGGATATTGTTAGGATTGCCATTTCCTTTTCATTGCATCTCTACGATCAGGATTGATGTTACTTCTGTTGTTATTATTTGTTATTAGAATTCCCATTATTATTTGTGCAATTACCATCATTCTTTCCATCTTTATTAGTATTGTTAGTGTCATCATTACCATTGTCTTTTTTACCATAATCGTGATTAATACCGCTATCAATATCTTCATTGTCATCTTTATCATTACCATGATATATATATATATTTTTATTACGTCTACCAACACTAGTAATACCAGTAATAGTAATTAACATCGTTACCATTATCTCATTTCCGGCCTAAGCAACACAATTCTATTGTTGTTAAATAATTGGTCATTAAACATTATTCGAAACGAGAGCAAATTAGAGCTTAGAGCTTAGAGCTGTCTTCCTCAACGCCTAGAGCTTTATGGTACGAAAAACAGGATTGTGGTAACAGAATTGAATGATGAGAAAAGATTATTTTTCATTTCTACATAGCTGGCGACTATGGAAACGCTTATCCG
>BOPN01006603.1:60000-62500 GCA_017312705.2 Penaeus japonicus
CAGAGTTGAGTTGACTAGGTAAATGGAAAAATGTTTGTAGAATTTATAAAGGCTAATTGGAATGTGAGATCTTTTTTTTGTTTTTTTTTTGTTTACCTGTCAACATATTAGGTGATGCATGTTTTGTTCATGAAGCGTATTACGTGTAAACAGGTGATGTAATCAGGATAGCTCTGTCATGATGTGAACTTTAAATTTTGCGTAACTGGAGATACATTTGGATCGGCTTAAAATCGCTAATTTTAGAAGACTTGCGACGGAAAAAGAGACACGGGGACAAAATGGATTAGTCATAAAAGCAAAGTGTCTGAAGCTAAAAAAAAAAAAAAAAAAAATGGAGGATGTTTACGTGACGTTAGGGTACGAAATCTTGACGATAAAAAAAAAAACACATACAGACACTCACCCTCTAATGAACACACACTCACTCACTCACACACTACTCACACACACACACACACACACACACACACACACACACACACACACACACACACACACACACACACACACACACACACACACCAGACTGTAAAGGTTGTAAATTACGCAGAAAATATATTCCAAAACTTTTAGCACAGCCGTTAATTATTACACCTTCGCAAATATAGCCAAGGCGAAGAACGGTCAACGAAGAAAGCTGTCAAGAATTCATTCATCTTCCCGTCCAGATGAGGCACATTCTTACTCATATCGTGAAGCTCAGACTCACCACTTGTCTTTGACACCTGTCATTTTTCTGAATAGACAAAGAAAAGCTTGATACAAAATGTCTTACAACAACTATTTAAGGGAAGGATCTGCTCGTAAGTCAAATATGGAGGCTGATTCCCCCCCCCCCCCCCAAGAAAAAAAAAAAATATATATAGATATTTTTATTTTCATTTTTTATATTTTTAACAATCGGGATATACATATCTACCTACCTCCCCCCCTTACACACACACACACACACACACACACACACACACACACACACACACACACACACACACACACACACACACACACACACACACACACAAAGTACAAAAATAAAGGAACAAACACATGCACATTGTTTACGAACATACATATGATTTCCACATGTTCACTTATTCTTCCCGCTGTGACGTCAAGCAATGAGGTACACAAAGGGCTTCTTTTCTTCAACTGTTTTATGAGAAATTGGATTGCGAACTTACTCCGGAAAGTGACTGCCTTTTGTCGTGTAGGGGACTTGACGAAGAAAAAAATAATTTCAATAAAACGACTGACCTGTGCGAAGACAAAATATTTTTCACAGCTGACGGTCTGGGTTTCCCCTTGCGCCGGCCGGAGGGAGTGTTAGTCTATGGATAAAACATGAAAGGGACAGGCCACTTATACACACGCGCACACATATAACACTTTGAAAACAGAGAATAAACAAACAAAAGAAACGTGTTATGTGTACGTGCATTCACACACACAATATATGTATATATATAAAAGGATAAGGATAAGCCAGATTTGCGGAGCAGATGCTACGCCGGGCTTGTAAGCACTTATATATATATATATATATATATATATATATATATATATATATATATATATATATAGGGAGGGAGGGAGGTAGGGAGGGAGAGAGTGAGGGTGAGAGAGAGAGATCTAGTGTGTGTGCGTTGTGTTAGTGTGAGAGTGTTTGTGTGTGTGTGTGTGTGTGTGTGTGTGTGTGTGTGTATACATACAAGAAAATTTCAAAATTTTCGAGTAGAAGAGATGATAGAAGGATCATGACGTCTGAAATTCATTCAAAATCATTAAAGCAATTTGTTGACTCAAAACCTCCCAGTCCCAACTGATCCGTCCCTTGGTAAGCCTACTGGCTTAATTCACATACCTCGTATTTGTTCTAAACTACCGATGTTACGCCAATTCTTAATCATAATACATCATCTCTGTAAATCCCAGGTTTTGAGTTGCACATCAGATCCGAATGGTTATCTCAAATTTCCGTTATTATTTTTCTCTCCTCGTCCTGTCGTAGGGAGGGAGAGAAAATCCTCGATTACAGACATTATTCGCTAAACGTCAATTCCACAGTGGCTATAGAAGAAGCAAAGGATCCTATCGGCGAGGGGGCGGCACTGTAATTGGAAGAGCATACAGAGGGAGTAATGGAATCGTTCAACGAGGAACAAGTGGAAAGCAAGTTGCAAAACAGGGCGAGCTTTCTCGTGGGGACAATGTGCAATGTCACTATGAAGATAAGAGCTTTTTTTAAAAGTATGATTATAGTTAATTTATTCCTATGCTGGATGCTGTAGAATATTTTTTTTTCACACATACACACAAAAAAAAAAAAAAAAATCTCACAAATTATTATCTCATTATATATCAATCATATGGGGCGAAATCATACATACAAAAAAAAAAAGAAAAAAAAGTATTAAGTCTACTGACAAAGGTAAATAAAACATCTAATCTAATTAGGAAAAACCCTAAGTTCCATATGTTTTATTCAGAATAAATCACA
>BOPN01006603.1:72500-73813 GCA_017312705.2 Penaeus japonicus
CATAAATCTACAAGGGAATAAAAAAAAAAGAAAAAAAAAAAAAAAAAATGTGACAAGGAATATCTTCACAGTGCAAGAGATGTAACTGATATGTCTGGATCAACTCTTCTTCGGTAAGTTTAATAAAAATGAAATCAAATGCATTTTCTACCTCTCCTGTGTCGTGAAGATATTGATTTTCACTCATATCCCTTTTCTACATTTCTCATATTGAACTGACCACTTATTCATTCTACCAGCTGCTGTTTCAATCCAGCCGCTGCCACCCTAGTCATTACCAGTATTAGAAAAGAAATCTTACATGAATCGTTTGAACATACTGACCAGGGGTGACTGAGCTAGAGTTGAGATTGAGTTGCTAGATTTATTAAAATCGGTTCAGATATCAAGCACCAATTATTTTGATCGCAGTGAAACGGAAAAAAGAAATCCTTAAGATCTCTGCTAGGTAAGCAAAACGAATAATCCAACGCGGTGTGTTGTACCGTTATTAGGAGTCACACTGTAGATATAACTATTGATATGAATTGGATTTAGTTTCGAAATTTGCACGATTTTGATTACAGCATTTTTACAGTTACTATCAATATTTCTAAAATTTTCTTTTTTTGAGAATTGCATCCTCATTTTCTCATCTCTTTTTTTTCTTATTAATCAGAATCCACCAAAGCTATATAAAAAGAAGAATAAAAAAAGAAAAAAAAGAAAGAAAAGTAACGAAAAAAACAAAAACAAAACGAAACCCTGATAATTCGATTCGCTCGAGGACTAGGCAGCGCTCGAGGTTAAAATTTTTATTCTCTGTAATATTGACATGAATATTTTATCTCTGTGTTCATTTGACTGATTTATTTTTAATATGTATATATTTTTCAGCGTTACAAATATGGGGGGAATGATTAGAGAAAATGATGTTGCTGGATCAAATTGAATTATGTTTAATAGGATACGTTCGTTTATGTATGTGGTTGGTTCGCAATTGTGCTTGTATGTTTGTATGTTGTTTATGTGGAAATTTAACTTTATTTTTGTGCTCTAAATAACGAAGGCTTGTCTTAAGCCTGTAAGGCATATCTCTGCAAAATCACAGCAGTATCTGTTATCTGTGTGAATATAACATATCTAATATACTAACCGGCATACGAGAAATCTCGTATACAACACACACACACATACACACGCAGACATGAGGATAGAGAGAGAGAGAGAAAGAGTAGAGAGAGAAAGAGAGAGAGAGAGAGAGAGAGAGAGAGAGAGAGAGAGAGAGAGAGAGAGAGAGAGAGAGAGAGAGAGAGAGAGAGAGAGAGAGAGAG
>BOPN01006604.1:27500-40000 GCA_017312705.2 Penaeus japonicus
ATTGCAATTACTAATCATTATTAGTATTGTCGTTATTATTATCAGTTATCATTATCATCATTAGTGTAGATAGTAATAGCATGATTAGCATTAATACTATAAATAATGTCGTTACTATTATTGATTTGTTGTTATTATTACGTTCATAATAATCATTTTTACCATTATGTTCACCATCATTGTTTTTATCATTATTACCAACGTTAGTATCATCATCAACCTGGCTACTATATCTGTTATTAATGGTGTTATCAACACTGTTGTAAACATGAGTATTTAAACTATCTTTTTGTTATTGTTGTAAATTATTATTGTTATTGTTTGTCTTTTTCTAAGCACCCTCACTGTGCAATTGTTATCATTAATATCAAAGTCATAGTCATGCATATCGAATTTCTGTTATATATTAAAAAATAAAATTCTTTGATGTTTTAATATAACAAACTATTTTTTGTCATCCGGTAGCTGTGAAAAATATATACTTATATATCTGAATACCCACGTAAATGTTTGAAAAGGCAGTTCAGGAAATGAACAAAGGAATGACTTCTGTCTCAATATAGCTTGGCAAAATGTATCTACACGGATGATTTTCAAACATTTCCGCTGTGATTGAGATGATCTTCGTGAATCTCGTTCTTATCCGGATGAATGAATAGTACTCATCGCAGTGCTGGTAGCCGCGAGGGATACGTTGATCGCAATGTAGACCGGGGCCTGGCGACATAAGGAACGACCAACTCCTGATTAAGTCCTAAAAATGAACTGATGCCTCATAATTCTCAGGTCATTCTATAAATCTGTGCCAGTGAATGCTAACTTGGTAAGTTCACTGAATATAACCTTTTGTGCTTTATTCTCAAAGGCAAGAGTCGCTCTCCCCGGATGACTGTACCACATTTTCCTATTGGGAATTTATATGTTATCTCTAATCTGTCAGACCCACTACTTAACCAAACGTATTAATATATTGTGCTTGACAGTATATCGGATAAGTTTATTATTTTTAGTCGGAGATTTAATAATAAACTGACAGAAGGTAAGTAACAGAACACTGTAACTCTGAATAAACCTAAAACATAAGTACAGTTGGGTGGCGTTGGAAAGTAAATTCCATGTTTACCGGGATATGTACAAAGTCACCAAAATTATTCACTGGAAGTACCTGACACATGCAACGATGTAGTGCAGACATCATACAAACACAATATTTCGAATATCTTCATGTTAACCCTATAAGTCTCTGAAATGAACTACCTACTGAATGGAGTTGTGAGCCTTGCACTAGCCGCTTCGGTTAGGCGTGGCGAGGCTGCGCTGTCCTGATGTGCGCGGTCAGGTCACGTGTGTTGGTGACGCGACTATTGACCTGTGGCGTTCGATTGTATCTCTGGATGAACGGCCAATTAGGGAACTCTTTACTCAGTCCATAAAACGACTTAAAGTCTATGATTGCACGGATACTCAAGTCACCAAGTTGCGAATATCATTAAAAGAATGGCATGCACGGTGCATAAAAAACGACTCAAGTGAGCTGTTTATGTACTATCTATGAGAGCGACTGTGTATACTTTAGAGGCTTCCTTGCCTAACAATAAAAATAGATCCTCCAATTACGTTAAATGTGATTAATTCCGTATGCGGTATTTTTATGCTGATAGCAAATATGAGGTGTAAGGAGATTGTAGATCACTATACTTATCGTTATTATAGGTTTTCATGGTGTCTTGCAATCATTTCCATTGATCAACTTGATATCTACTAATGAACTTTCAGTGTAAAATAGGTCGCTGGAAGAAGTTCGCGTCTATTATCACATTATTTATCATTAGATTATATTAGTTACCAATAGTCAATGATCATAATTAATACTGTTACCCTTATTACATTATTTTGTTGCTACTGTTAGAGTTGTTAATACCATTAATGATATCATCACCATCAACGTGATTGTCATTATCATCAGTTCTATCATTTTAATCACTAAAATTGTTATTATATAATTTATCAATAATACAATCTTATCATTATTATGATAGTAATGATAGTAATAATAATGATAACAGTAATTGTTATCATGATAATGATAACAGATGATAATAATAATAGTAATGATACTGATGATGTTTATGAAAATGATAATAATAGTAATACTAATGATGGTAATAATAGTAACACTAATGATGATAATGATAATGATAATACCAGTAATGATACTTATAACAATAATGATTATTACCATTATATTTGCTGTTGTTATGATTATCATTATTATTATCTTTGATATTATTACTACCATCATTATTCTTTATTACCATCATTATCATTAACATTATCATCATCATTATTATCATTGCTGTTATCATTATTACTATTATCATTATCATCATCATCTCCATTATCATTATTATAACTATCATTATTGTTATCATTTTCATAATAATCATTATCAACATTATTAAAATCATCCTCATCCTTATCATTTTAATTTTCTTATTAGTCTCATTTTCATTTTCTTTTTAGTCTCATGCTGATGATGATATTATCATCAGTGTCATCATCATCCTAATCATCATTTCTTCGTCATTATCGACAATCGATACTAACATTATATTTAATGAGTAGGGTCATACCAGGAGAATCCGCCATCGGCAATTTAATATGTATTTATTGATTTATCTATTTATGATAACTAAATTTTTTAAGCGCGTTGGCTTAACGTTGTTTAGGCCTTTTGACATGATTTTCCATAGAATTAAATGATTCGAAAACCAGTGTATAAGCATCCTTCAATTCGATCAGCTGTCCTTTGATTGGACTTCTGCACGATCAAATTTGGGCAACATCAATATCAATTGCAAGGCGAATGCAACCTCAATTCATTTCATCTTTAACTTTTACAATATCATAAGAATCGGCATTAAGTTACTTAATATCCGCGCGCGCGCGCGCGTGTGTATGTTTATGTGTATATATATCATTCAACTTTCAGCCATACTTCACTACTTATCTGTTTCTAGTATTAACCAACATGTGAATGTGTTCAAGGCGAATGAGACCTTCAAATTATTATTTTTTGTATTAAACATATCAGAATAATGATATTGCAATTATTTTTTGCATAAATGGTAATTGCACATGAACAGAAATAAGCTATAAATCTTTGACGCGATTACTGAGGAACTTTATGTATGATGTGACAGTGGCTAGGAACTTAGGCAGGCAGAAAATAGTGATATTTGTTTCGCTTATTCTGGATAATTGCCAGACGCCATGCCAAAGTCATTTTAGAGCACCAGTATTCACAGGTTTGACCGTATTTGAACTGTAATCGTATTTCCTGGGGAAGACCTAGAATTCAATATGAATAAATGCATTAACTAATATGCACATTGAGAAAGATGACCATAGTATATTCGCCGTAAATACATTGTCAAAACATCTCTAACGCATATATTTATTACAAAACCGTGGGTTAAGACCTAATTCATATACATATCAAATACTGAACTTCGCAAGCATCGCCTTCCGAGCAACTGTTGCGTCGTCTCGGTGTTGGTAGTAAAAGCGCCCCAGAATCCGTCTTGTTATTGTCGTCGTCCGCAACTCTGGCGATGGGGTCTGAGCAGTGAGGTATTTATTCCTTCAAATATCAATATACAGTGTCGATGAAGTCAGTAAATGTTTATATACCATATACGCTTGATGAAAATAGAATCGACTTGTAAAGATTTAAACTCCTGTCACATGAGTGTTATTTAGTTTTCAGTAACCACTCTGGTAGTTGAGGTGGATTCAGAACTTCAATTTTGCAGGAAATTAGTCAAAGTTCTGCTTGATTCCGATGGAAATATTAATTGATACAGCCCAAGATATATACCATCCACTCATTTCATTCCATATTTTAGAATATCGCTTGAATTAAGGGAGTTTAGAAGCATAGATTTTAGTTTTTATGATGTTGATATTGTTAGTAGTTGCAAGAACCCTTTTCTATTTATTACAGGAATGATGTTCATGTAGCATAGTTTTATTTTATAGAAATTTCAGCAAAACTTACTAAAAGATCCATACTCAGAGAAATGTAAAGACCACAGACTCAGGAGGGGAAGACTGAGAGCAAAATGGAGTATATGTTAGGCACTGATATATTATTGTTGTATTCTAAGCATTGGAAAGTATATTCTTACAAGTTAAATAGGTAATGCACAGTCCCATATTTAAAATGTGATTACTTAAAGGGTACTTATTACTAAACTTTCTGTCAAAGGTCATGTTGATTCTCCTTTATCATGCATTATCAAGAGCTGAGCAATTAAGCAGTTCATGGCAATAGATGACAGTTCCAGCAAATATTTTTTTGTCTTATTTATCCCCTTATTGATGATTTTATTGGAGAAAGCCAGAGTGGAAAGTATAGCAGCTGCACACCTGAGATTTCATTCACTCATTATACACCTTGATGATTCATGTACAACCATTAGTTGGGAAGGGCATAACTGGTAAACTATGGAATGGAATTCTGTGTAAGAAGTAAAACATAGCCATAGTATATAACATAATGTAATGTAATATAGTTTTAAAACTGAATGACTAAATGACCTGTCTCTTATTCAAACTTGTTGCATGCAAATGTAGCTTTCATAGTTATAAAAAACTATGTTTTTTCTTGTATTTTTTTATTGCTACCTCTAAGAACAGTGGATACATTTTTGATAAGACTGAATATTCAAATTATCATCACATATATCACATATAATTTTAACCTTTGTATATAAAAAAAATGTTAGTATTATGATTTAATAATTTTTTACAGCTACAAAAAAATACAACTGGGCAACATGCTTTACCAGTTATCTAAAATTGGAGCAGCCACAAGGAGCCGTGTGCTAGAGAATGGGGTTCCTTGTTGCCTCTCCCGTGGCAGTGGATATAATAGAAAGGCAAAGAGCAAGAACCCATCACTGTCTCAAGGGTTGCCTTCAGATGCAAGATTTTCTTCAAGCTTACCTACTCAAGCACAGGTAATGAACTTGAATTTATACATTCTTTTCTATTATAATGATTATAGTAAGCCTCACATAAATTTGTATAATAGAGGCTTATTGGAAATAGTTATTTATGTGTTACAATATCTTAACTTCTCTGCCAATCTGTCAATATTATTATTTGTACATGATGTTAATCATCATTATATATGAAAACAAGGATAAAATAAATTTCTGCTTATGTCTGCATATTGATCTAGATAGCCATGATAGGGACCATTTAGAATGGAAAGTCAAAAACTACTTGTTTTTAGTTTTCTGATAGTCAGTAGTGTTCAGTCAGTGAATTTTAAGGAAAATTATCTCAAGACCATAGAAACAATTATCTTGATCAGTAGTAATGATCAGAGCAAAGTCTATTCATCTTAAAACCATTTGATTTATTTAAACATAGCACTATTTGTCATGATAACAAGTAGAAGTCAAACTTCACTGACCTTCCTGAAGTTGGCATTTATTTTTAATATCCTGAGTCCCACAATTGCAGCCTTGTACTTTGCCTGAATGTATGGGTATATTGACTTTGATTGATTAATCCAGCTCATCTTAGATCTTTAAGGATGCTGATTAATGAAAGAAATATTTATATTTTTTTATCAGTCCTGTCATGATGTTGAATATATGAATAGACAATAAATGATTACAAAAGATATTGAATGTAAAAACTATTATAATATTATAGATAATAAATGATGACAAAAGATATTGAATGTAAAAACTATTCTGTCTTGTACACAAAGCGTGTGTTTTTGTTTTTAATCTCTTGTAGGTTGTAGTATGTGGAGCTGGAGTGGTAGGAAACAGTATCGCATATCATTTGACTCGAGAAGGATGGACAGATGTTGTTGTTTTAGACCAGAATGAGTAAGTGGGCTACCCTTTTTATTTATAATATGCTGTTATGGTTGCCATTCTGATGAACAATATTATTGCAGTCATATATATTTTTAGAATTATCAAGATTTTTAGAAAGACATTATCTATCATGAAAGAACATCTATATCTTGATTTGTTTTAGATATGCATGTACCTTTTAGTAAATGAGTTTTAGTTTTAATAGTTTATTATTACACACATAGTCTTTATTTGTCATTTAGAATAATTTGAAAAACAAGTATGTTTAAGGCTTGCTAACCATTTTTATTTTGCAGGATAGGTTCTGGCACTTCCCATAGTGGTTCTGGTGTACTTGGCTTGTTTAAACCATCATCAGAAAAGCAAATTGTTACATATTCAGTCAATTTAATCAAGACTCTCCAAGAACAAGGCTATAATTTAGGTCAGTATTTTTATTTTTATGCCATATGATGTGTGGGTTTGGATAAGCCATTTTAAAAACTATTTATTAAATAGATAAGCCAGTTTAATGACCATTTATTAACTAATTGTCATGGGCATTAATTAGAAGATTTATTTCCCAAGGTTTCAAGCAGTGCGGCAGTTTGAACCTAGCACAGAGTAGAGACAGAGCAATTGCATTGAAACGTAGACTTGCATACATAAAGCCCTCAGGACTTGAGTGTGAGGTGAGTAGTAAAACCTTCATACTGGCATTTTTCTTTATATTAGTCTTTTGACATTGAAGTTATGGGAGACAAGTTTTTGTTTTCATTCGCATTGTTTGTCATTAAAGTATGCCGCATATTGCTGATCACCATAAACAAGGGGTTGTGCTAGAGAAAAATTAATGATAATAAAGTATATGATGACTCCACCCTTTCCGATACTTAGTGGGCTTTCCATGATTCCTTTTCCTAAGATAGAGATGTTCGAAAAGCAGATCTCCATGGTTGCTGTGGGTTTATGGAGGGATATTGTTCCAATATGGAATGGATGCCTTTTCTTTGAAGAGATTTCCTCATGACCTTCCTATAGGATTTATCTCTAGATTGTTGCCAGCCCAGTCTTTAATGGAGTTAACTTGACAGTCTTGAAGCCAGGTTGTCATAGCTTTTGCCATTTAGTCTGATACACCCTTGTGTTGAAAGACCTTCATCTCCCATTGCTTCAAAAAAAGTCATCTAGGTGATTACATGGCAACTCAAAATACATGTATTAATTTTTTTCTTGGGCCTGTGCCTTGTGTGACTTAGCACCTTGATCTCTCCGGACACCATGTGAATTGACATCTCTCTCAAAGCTCTCAGATTACTCTGCCTTAATTGTTTTGTCCTAAGATGAGGATTGGCTTCTATCTCATATTTTATTACATTAGCAATCTTTGGGAAAATCTTTGTAAACCTTCCTGGAGGCTTTTTTGGAAGAGGTGTCTTGGTGCTCCAGTAGTATGGGTCTTGATTTAGCCAAATTAATATGCTGGATGGTTGTACTTGGCATGCTTTTATGACAAGCTGTGTATATATGTATATATCTGTATATATGTATATCTATATATCTGTATATCTATATATCTGTATATCTATATATCTGTATATCTAAATATCTAAATATCTAAACACCTAAACACCTATATCTATCTATCTCTATGTATATATGTATAATATTAATATACACTCATTTATTTGTTTATATGTTTGTATCTTTATAAAATCACTTCTTTTTACTCCCACTTTCAGTGGTTGGACAGACATGAAATCAAACGTTTACATCCACACCTCTACACTGGGGACTTAGAAGGTGGAGTTTGGGTACCAGATGATGCAGTAGCAAACCCTGCAGCAGTATGCTCAACTCTAGCATTGCTAGCTCAGATGCAAGGTCAGTTGTATCACATTATTAGGAATAAGTAAACATACTGTGTGATTTCATTTGAGGATCCTATTCTAACTTACAAATGGTGTAGATGTAAGTTATGAAATTGTGATATACATATTAAATTATTAGCTGCAAATTATAAGATATATAAGGTAAAACTGCCTGTTTTCTTCATTGAAAAATGTATTTTTTACTTGAATGTAAGCCATTATATACATTCTTCAAGTTGAAATTACTTACTTCTATTTTTAATTGCTTCTCACTTGTGAGCTAGGTTGACAAAGTTGGTTCCTCAAATTTGATCTTAACCCATTGACTATGAGATGCACCCAAAAAGGATGTCAAGATTTTCAGTAAATCAAGTGGGTCTCAATGTGCAAAGGGAGAATTCATAGTTTTATTTTATAATCTTCCTGGACAGACAACTCCTCCAGGCCAGTACTCAAGCTTAAGGAGGAAAGTTGCCTTTGTCTGGCAGGATTAGGCAAAATGAAATGCCATCTTACCACCATGATACCTATGGGGATATCATTAGATGCAAAGGGTTACATGATGTTGACAGGACACTTGAATCCCCATCTGGGTGAGCAATGGCTCACTATGATTGAGGGGCTATATGCAAGGTTGTGCACTGCTATTTTGATGATTTCAGTTGTTTGCTGTGTATAAGTGTTCCCAAAGTCTATAGTGAAAAAAGTTTTGGCCAAATTTGGAAGATTGTAGCTCCATTTTAGATATATTGTGCACAGCTCTTTTGTACCATCAAGTGCAAAAGTAGTCTAAAAACCAAATCAGCAGCCACCCATCAGAAATGGGTTAAGGAACTGTTTTGCCTTTTGAGGCTAGAGTCATGTAAAAAAAGAAAAAAATGGCAGTGGTTATAGGCATTAAAAAATATATAACCCCAAGTTATGAGCCACAACTTGATAAGACATTGAGATCATCTTTATGTGAAAAGATCCTCATCTATAATTTTTTTTTTTTTCTTTTTTTTTTGTCTCTCGCAAATGATTGATTAAATTAGGTATGTATGACTTAACCCAAAATATTATTACTTTTCAGGGGCTTTGTATATGGAAGGATGTTCTGTGTTACGTGTTATAACAGATGAAATACCACACTCGCAAGTTGTTCCAAAAGTTACGCAGATTGTTACTTCTCATGGAAACATACATTGTGAATATTTTGTTAATGCATCTGGAATGGTGAGATATTATTTTTTGTACAAAAGATATCCATATAATCCGACACTGTGTCCATATATATGAGAAAGTATTTGATTATTTAATAATTTATACATTGCAATGATTTCTTTTAGGATGATATGTTCAGATATTGATTATTGTAATAGTTTGACATTTTAGATGTTTCTTTTTCCCTTTTATAGTGGGCCCGCAGCTTGGGAGAGAAGAGTTCTCCTAAAGTCCGAGTTCCTGCTTTCCCAGCTGAGCATTTCTATCTGCACACAGAGTAAGATTCCCAGACATAATCAGTTTTTAGTTGTTTTAAGACTGATGTAATTGTGACATCTTTTTGTAGTTACAGTCTGTAAGTTCATAAGTCATTTTCAGTATTTACATGTTTAATGTAGAATTAAGAAGAAATGATTATTAGTACATTTTTTCCTACTCTTATAGGAAAGTAATGGAAGCCTTAGATGCATTGCCAGTTGTACGTGATTATGATTCACATACATTCTGCCTCACTCGTGATCAGGAGTTTGTGATTGGAGGATTTGAAAAAGACGCAAAGCCAGCATTTGGCACTGGTATACCTAGTAACTGGAGAGAGACACTGGAAGGAGATGATGAACATTTTAGTAAGTTTTTAATTGATAAATGAGAAAAGTAAATATATTAATATATCACATTACTTCTGAGATGAAAAAAACTGTACCAAATATAAAATTCTTAAACCTAACACTTTTACTGAATACAGCTGCATCACATTATTCACAATGTATTGCTTTGATCCTATAATTTTTTTTTCCTGTATTCAATGATTAGGGACTATCCGTGAGGCAGCAGAGCACAGACTTCCTGTTCTAAAAGAATCTCAGTACAAGCCTCTTATCAATGCTCCTGATAACTTTACACCTGATGGAAAGTGGATTCTTGGAGAAACACCAGAGGTTAGCTATCTTATTTGATGTATGTGCATGAGTGTACAGTGCCTACAAAAATTAGGTCACTCTAGGTCACCAGTTAGGAATTATAGGCCTAGATTTTGATAGAAGTATTAGAAAGACACAAATGCTTATCTGTATTTATTAGAAACAGTGATTCCAAATTACCAGTTAGAACTGTTTGTGCTATGAAGATTTTTTTTTCCAGATGTGTGTATGTGTTTATTTATACTCACCTTATTCTCCTTTATTTTTCTGTAGCAACATAAATGTGAATATGCTTGTGTATAAGTGTGATTTTAGACGTGTGGTTGAAAATTCTGTGAGAGGAATGATGTGTGAATCATATTGAAGAAATTATAAATTGTTATCATTGTATTTTCCAGATTGACAATTATTTTGTAGCAGTAGGAATGAATGGTAACAGCTTACAAGGTGCTGGTGGAGCAGGCCAAGCCATAGCTGAGTGGATTATGTATGGTTCACTATCAAAGGAGATGTTGCCATTTGATGTTAGACGTTTTGTTGATCTTCATAATAACAGACGTTACCTCAAGGAGAGGACACGTGAAGTTGTTGGAAGGTTAGTGACACATAAAGATGTTTTTATTAGTTTTTTAAAACAGTTTTGTGTCACCATGTTTGGAAATAAGAAAACGTTCTAATCTTTATGCTGAATGTTGCTGTCATAGCTCATCATGCAGTTAAGTTCTTTATTTTATTCTTTTGTGCTTTTCTTTGCAGACACTATGATATTCTTTACCCTGGACAGTGTGAATATAAATATGCCAGAAAGCTGAGGTGTTCCCCAATAAATAGTGAACAAGAAGCACGTGGTGCAGTGTTTGGAACACGAATGGGATTTGAACGTCCTCTTTATTTTGATATTACACATAAAAGTAAGTTGTGAGTAGAAAGTAGGTGTGATTCCAGCAGTTTATGCCAGTTCTTTGACGGATGACATGATATTATGTCATGATGGTAGCACTTCCTGCCAGGGACACAATATCATGTCATGGCTTTTGGCTGGCATGCCAGGTGATCGTGCACATAGCACACAAATAGCCCAGCGCACTAGGGCTACATATTATGTCCAGGTGGAGCCAAAATCGCCAGTGTTATCAGATTAATTATTAACCCATTGCAGACAGAGATGAATTTGCTTGCCCAGCCTCCAGGATAGGTTTTATTTTAGAGAGAGACGGCTTGAAGCAGTATAATTTGAATCATCCCACACTCTTCCAATCATTCATTGTAAAACTAGAGCGGTTTTTGTTTTATTTTTTTGTGTGTTTTATTGAGTTTAGACGTATATGTGCCATATGACAGGCTCTATCAGTGCTGCAGTTGACTAAAATTGTAGTATATTATCCATATTAGCTCATTATTTTCTTTATACTCAGTGTGATAGAAGTATTGCTGTTTTATGGGAGGACAAAAGGCAACTTTATTTTTTCATATTTTTGTGCTGTCATGAACGAATACGAAACATATAACCACCTACAATAAAGATAACAAGAAGAGGTAGGGAAGAGGAATGAAACCTGTGCTTGTGACTGTAACTGCCACAGTGAAAGGCATCCATATTGGCACAGGAGCACATTTTAGACACTGGGTATGGATTCAGTCACCTTCCTCTTCTTGTTCTGCCTGCACATCCTTCATCGGTGGTACTTTAGAGCAAGGGTTCATCAACTTAGTGTGTGCCATCGCTCTATAGAGACAGTGCTTGCTAGAGACCGTGGATGGGTGCCATTCAAGGCTCTCTCTCCTGCTGGTGCTAGGAAAAAGTGGTGCCATCTAGGTTTTGGACGTTAAGCTAGCAGGATATTATGGTAATTATAGTAATTATGACTGCAGTAGCCATCATCACTCATTCCTTTTTCATAGCAAAATAAAATAGCACAGTGATCCAAAATCCCCGAACGTCGTGTACGTCATGACGCCCGTCGTCAGGCCAAAGCTCCTACGTCATGTATGTCATGACACCCGTCCGCAATGGGTTAATATTTTTATTTGATGAAAAAATTTTGCACGTGTGTGTGTGTCTGCGGGTGGTTGGGTGTGGGTGGGTGGATGGATGGGTGAGTTGCTGGTTTGGTGGATTGGTGGTTTGGTGGTTTGATGGGTGGATGGGTGCATGTGCATGTGTGTGTGTGTGTGCATATGCATGTGCATGTGCATGTGCATGTGCATACGTGTGTGTGTGCAAGTGTGCATGCACACATATACACTGAAATGTAGTTAGCCTGTAATATACAAGTCTTTATAGGACCAAAAAAGGGTTGGATTTAAGAGATGAAGAATAATTTACATGTTTATCCAAAGTTAACTTATTTTTGCTGGGCCAATTATTTGCCTCATGTTGCTCCCTATGTGAAGATAATAAGTGCATGCAGCCTCTAAGTGCTAGATCTCTCCTGGCATGATACCTCGCTATGCTTCTCAGAGCACTCTACACCTGCCCGATTTTACGGGATGCTAAGAGGCTCTCTTTTTATTTTTGATAAGTCAAGAACACTGTGTCTATAGATTGCAAGTGTAATGAGTATATAGCATGTCATCTGGTGTGAATGGGTCAAGTGTCCTACATTTTTATTGCATAAAATCAT
>BOPN01006604.1:52500-55000 GCA_017312705.2 Penaeus japonicus
ATATGATTTTATTTTCCTATATTCACTCATATCTTATCATTATTTAGATAGCTCTTCATAGTAACTTCAAGCACTATCATGTTAAATATGAGAACAGGCAATTACAGTTTTGTTATTTTGAATACTGCTGATAATGCTGAAGTGAAATAGATAGCAAACTTATATTGTAGTAATTGGTTTAAGAATCTTGCCCCTTATCCTCCCTCCCTGCAAGGGAAGGTGGTTCAGGGCCAGTAAACATTACACTGATGTGGAGGTATACTTCATGAATTGAGTGACATTCAAAAACATTTTGCACACAGAATATGAATTGTGATTACCTCAGCAAATGTGGATTTTTACACTGTTTCCTGCACATGCACAATTGCTTTATTCTGGAGCTGCCTATGTTCAGCTGATTTTTGGGATGCATCCAGCTAAGGCCACTGAGGACTCAAGCCCCAATTAGGAGCTTGCTGGTTTGCCAAGAATGACTGGGAAGCTTTTAGATCACATGTCAAATCAGTGCAGAAGCTTATGAAAGGTTTCCAGATCACCCTAGAGTTTAGTACAATGATTGTTCTGTGCATCCTATCCATATCTTCTGCAGTGATTTGATGGTTTTTAATAATTGAAGGGTTATTGGATGTATGGATATGCACTTTTATAAATTATTAGTTTAAATTCAGGATGCAATTATGACATATTAACCATTGCACATCCATCACAATATAATATTACATGACACAGTTGAACATTAATAAACAACTATTGGATTGTTTTCATGTAAATAAATTTGAAGGTAGATAAGCTAATTTGAATGGGTATATGACAATCCTCTGGGATTGACTAATCTAACTGTTTGAAATTAGTTGTAGAAAAAACATTGCTTTCTTGGCTCAAATATTGTTTTTATATTTTACTTTCTTTTGTTAGTATGAGCAGGCTTCCTAATGTGCATAGATGATATTTCAGGTCCAAATTTCCTAGAAAAAAAAATTGTATTTAAAGTTCAAATGACAAGCTTTTATGAGGTCACTCCTTAAATATCATACTCACCCAAATTTGCTGTTATTGATGTGACAGTTAATTTATTATGTGAGGGAGAGTATAAGATGTTGCAAGATGTGCATTTTTGCCATGTCTTAATGATGTCTATAGACTGAAGAATACAACAAGGTAATTTGTAGGTTATCAACCAAAATAAAGATACAATTTAGGATTAGTTTTTAGTTCATCCCATTATATCAGGCCATTAATAGATTTGAATCATCTGTTTCACTTAGGGAAGATTCGGAAAGAATTGATTAGTGACCTTTCTTTCTGCTTTTCTCTCTATTGATATTTGGATACTGAGGAAGTAAGGTATAAGATAATCTTTAGTTAAATGCTAAGTCATGTCATTCCTTTCATTTGACAGATTGGTTAAGTACATATAAAGGGAAAACCATAGTAATATTGAAAAGGAAATAGGTGTTTGTCGAAACCATTTTATTTGCAAAAGCGCTGTTGTTGTTGCAGTGTTGAAATTAAAATTTATTTGGTAAAATTTTTATTGATTTCTATTTTTTACTGTTGTTGGTACTATTATGTCCATCCAGACCCTTCTCAGAAATTACTTTTCTGCTTTAAAACATTACTAACATAACCTATTTTTGTACAGTATAATGTGCAAGATATTTTTTAATGAGTCTTTGTAGTTTTTTATCATTGTCCTTTATTATTATGATGCACCTTCCAAAATTCCCAAAAGCTGATGCAGAGCAAATGCCCATACTATAATAGTTAAATTTTCATATTTCTTTTGCTTGTGTATCATAAAAAGTCCTTCTTGAAAGCACCTTTTCTCATTTTCAAGATTTAGTACGGTATTGCTATAATTTTAGGCAAAATTTCTAATTTATATGAACTAGCAGTCTTCCACTGCCTTCAAATAATTATTAGATATATATATATACTTTCTTGAAGCATCCAATTTCAAGATATTAATGTAATGATGATGATAATTGCAGCATGAAAAATGAAAGCATTGATATTGGCAGCTGTGTCCATAGAGGCTTTTACCTAGGAATCTTTATATTATATGTGGGCTTCTTCAAATTCCATAGACAAGGGGCTCTGGAAGGTGTAGTACAATTTATTTAATAATTATTGATAATTTTTTCCAGAGTGCAGCTGACAGTTTATATAGGTCAAAGGTAGGATAAATGCACTTTGTAATACACTTTGAATCTTCACCCTATTTGCTATTTATTATTTCTTTGGTATTTCCTTCTCTTTATGCCTTTCCCATCAGATAAGGTTTAAAATGATCATGGCACTTCATTAGATCATTATCACAATCAGATTTTTAATATTCATTTATGTGTAGGATGATAATCACATAAAGTTGATTAATGCAATGTGAATAAATTAATGTTCTTTTAGTTTGGATGCAAACCATGAAAATTCAATGATTTATTGATAATTCTTGCTAGTCTTTTATATGATAATAACCTTATTTTTTAACTCCTTCTTTTGT
>BOPN01006604.1:57500-73803 GCA_017312705.2 Penaeus japonicus
GAATGGCGAAGTAATGCAGTACTCATACATCCACATATAAATGAAGTCTAAAATTGCAATAAGTTATTCAAATCATCCTCTCGTTTTAATTTCAGGAAATTAACATTGCCTATGCTTCTGGAGTGATAGTTTTATCATTTACTCAAGTTGGAGAACCAGGATACACTTTGCTCATCCCTTCAGAGTACACACTTCATATATACAGTCAACTGATGAAGGTTAGATACTTTTCATGTATTGTTGGCTTATTGCTATTGTTGGTGTTGTTTTATTTTTTTATTTTTTTTATTTTTTTTATTATTATCACCATCATTATTATTGTTATTATTATTATTAATATCATTATTATTATTATCATCATCATCATTATTATAATTTTAATGAGAAGGATAATATTGATAATTTTTTTTATTCTGAAAATTCAAGGAATAGGGTAAACAAGTGTGATCAGGTAAGCCAAGTAATTGACTCCTTAGTGAATAAGGAGCCATTTATATGTAAAAGAAAGTAATAAAAGAATTCCATAATGGACAGTACTTGTATACATGTACTACTCCCAGCATCAGCGGGTTAATTGTACTGCTTGTATGATTACTGTAAGTGGTATTTTGTTAATTTAATTTTTGTATATTTGAGCAGTAGCAGAAGCAAATTAAATCTCTTCACTTTGTATAAACTGTGGCTGAACCAGGAATTATGTCAATTCAGAATGGTATGAATCATAAATGTATTATGTAGCTTTTTTTATAATCTTTAACCACTTTATTCACTCTCTTTATTTTCCTGCCTCGCATAAACAGATTGGCCATGATTATGGAATCCGAAATGTAGGCATGATGACAATGAGGGCATTACGAGTTGAGAAATTCATTCCATTCTGGGCTGAGGAACTAGATTCTACAGTGTCCCATATGAAGCAGACGTGGATACAAGGTTAAACTAAATGTAAGTAAGAGAGTATTTATTTAAGTTTCCCTGTAAATAGAGTTTCAAACTGTTTGTCATTCTGGTGATTGAATTAATATTTTCTCTTACAGAAAGAATATTTCATTGGGAAATTTGCCTTAATGAGACAAGCGAATCAGGGCATATCCAAACGATTAGTTCACTTCACATTAGAAGACACCTTTGACCCTGATGAGGACACCTGGCCTTGGGGAGGTGAATCCCATCTATCGCAATAACATCTATGTGGGGAACACAACTTCTACTGCGTATGTATCTGTATCTATTTGATTATGAAACAGGAACTATTACTTCTAAGATACTTTCTATTTTCCTGTAGAAGTTTCATAGAGAAATTATTATATAACCCTTTCATGGTTTTGCCAGCCAAGTGAAATAGACTGGCTTACACCCTCACTCTTACATGCTAATTGCAGGAATGCATTTGAATATTTTCACCATGATATTTATTATTAGCAAACTTACTCACATTTTTGATTCTTTTTTAAATTGTCAACCTAACCCTTCAAAAGTAGTAAGTTTGCTACAAGAAAGAGAATATTTGTAATTTTGAGTGACATTGATATTTTTCCATAATTGCCCTCCCTGTTTCTTTGTTTCTCACTTACAACATTTTGCTCCTTCTCCCTGCCTTCCCTCTCTCTAAGTCTTTCTTTATCCATATTTATATTTTGTTATTATAACTTGGTGGTAATTATGGCAGTACTTGTCTATAGATATAGCAATTTGAGTAACTGTAAGAGCCTTTTTGAAAATTGAATTGGATTCCTGTGTCTATTGTTTTCATATTTGCAAACTGCTCTTTCTTTCCCCCCCTATCTCTCTCTCTCTCTCTCTCTCTCTCTCTCTCTCTCTCTCTCTCTCTCTCTCTCTGTGAGATCAAGTGGAAGCCATGTGGAGACATAAGAAAGCCACGTGGCCACGATACTATAAAAACAAACTAAGCAACTCTTCATGGTGACCGAGCGTCAGGTTACTCGGGGCATTCTCCACTGCCCTTCTACCTCACTTCTACTCTAAGCCACGGGGAAGGCGCAGGGAGCATCAGCTCCCCGCCTCGTCCGCAAGACACGCACCTAACAGAGAACAGAAGACATCCGGGCAGCCAGTAACTCTATTTCACCTGGGCCGTTGCTTCACCCAGTAAAGGAAACAAGAACACCAGACTTTGGCTTCAAGAAATCCTTTGTGAGGAAAACCTCACAAATTGGTGGCAGCGGTGGGATACGAACCCACGCCTCCGAAGAGACTGGTGTTCTTGTTCCCTTTATTGAGTGGTAACAGCACAGGTGAAATAGAAATAGTTACTGGTAGTGGTGGCTTCAGATGTCTTCTGTTCTCTGTTAGGTGCGTGTCTCGCGGACGAGGCGGGGGTCGGCGTGAGGAGTAGAAGTGAGGAAGAAGGGCAATGGAGAATGCCCCGAGTGACCTGACGCTTGGTCACCATGAAGAGTTGCTTAGTTGTTTTTTATAGCATTGTGGCCACGTGGCTTTCTTATGTCTCCACGTGGCTTCCAAGTGGTCTCACAAACTCTCTCTGTCTCTGTCTCTCTGTCTCTCTGTCTCTCTCTCTCTCTCTCTCTCTCTCTCTCTCTCTCTCTCTCTCTCTCTCTCTCTCTCTCTCTCTCTCTCTCTCTCTCTCTCTCTCTCTCTCTCTGTCTCTCTCTCTCTCTGTCTCTCTCTCTCTCTCTCTCTCTCTCTCTCTCTCTCTCTCTCTGTGTCTCTCTCTCTCTCTCTCTCTCTCTCTCTCTCTCTCTCTCTCTCTCTCTCTCTCCGTGTCTCTCTATGTCTCTCTCCGTGTCTCTCCATGTCTCTCTCCGTCTCTCTCCGTGTCTCTCTCCGTGTCTCTCTCCGTGTCTCTCTCCGTGTCTCTCTCCGTGTCTCTCTCTCTCTCTCTCTCTCTCTCTCTCTCTCTCTCTCTCTCTCTCTCTCTCTCTCTCTCTCTCTCTCTCTCTCTCTCTCTCTCTCTCTCTCTCTCTCTCTCTCTCTCTCTCTGTCTCTGTCTCTGTCTCTGTCTCTCTCTGTCTCTCTCTCTCTCTCTCTGTCTCTCTCTCTCTCTCTCTCTCTCTCTCTCTCTCTCTCTCTCTCTCTCTCTCTCTCTCTCTCTCTCTCTCTCTCTCTCTCTCTCTCTCTCTCTCTCTCTCTCTCTCTCTCTCTCTCTCTGTCTCTCTCTCTCTCTGTCTCTCTGTCTCTCTCTGTCTCTCTCTCTCTCTCTCTCTCTCTCTGTCTCTCTCTCTCTCTCTCTCTCTCTCTCTCTCTCTCTCTCTCTCTCTCTCTCTCTCTCTCTCTCTCTCTCTCTCTCTCTCTCTCTCTCTCTCTCTCTCTCTCTCTCTCTCCACCCTTTTTTCCCCTTTCCTTTCACTTACTAGAAAATGTAAAAAAACGTAAAGAAAACAAGTTTATTTTATTTTTTACAGATTCGGATTCACTTTGAACAAGATGGTGTGTTTGGGTTGGGTAAAGCACCCAGATGGAAGAGGATGCTTCAGGATTATATCCTAGGTGTAACTCCAGATTTGAAATAGATATTGCTGGACGAAGGGTACCTGCAAAGGCTTCACTTCAACCCCCCAAAATGCCAATTGTGAAGAAGGATGGCTTTGCTTCTTACAGACCAAAATCTAGAGGAATCGTTGCATAGAATGTAAAAATAAAATTCAAATTCAAATATACCTGTTGAATCATAAACTGAAATGTACATATTGTAAGATTTGTTTTTATTTCCAATAAAATGGAAATCCACAATGTTTGGTATTTTCTGTTCCTATTGACATGGGTAAACTGATTCTGATAGAACATGGGGTCCAGGTAGGTAGTATATAAGAAGAGAAACCCTTGGTGATACTAAACAAAAATACAAAGTCGTGGAAAGACATTTCATCACACTGTTAAAGGTATTAGGAGTGAATGTGGAATATGCTGACAGTACCCAATATTATTGTGATTTTATTGGAGAACCCAAATAGAACACCTATAGTTTGAGATCTTATTTAGTTTACATGATTAGTTTCTAGATAGTGGATAGTGGTGGCATATTGAGCACCAATAGATTGGTAATTATATCCTATGAAGCAAATATTAATCAGTTTCTTTTTGTATCTCAAAATATATTTGAAAGAGCATACTTTCCACAAAATGTAGGTATAATATCATTGGAAATGCCTGGTATTATTAAGAAGGTACTAGGCAATAGAGCTAAGAAGAAAATTATAAAAGACAATAATTATTCTACTTTATTCAGTATTCAATTAATATTAAACTGTGAAACATGTTTTAAGACTGAAAAAGTTCAGCTTCCTGAAGGTACATTATTCCAATGATAATAGGAACAGATAATCACCACCTTTACCAAAATGGATTCCTTTCGATGTAGGTGTTAGCTTATGAAATGTAAAAGCTATATCCTGGAGTGTCTGATCACATTGCAAGTGTTCATCATTACCTACATGTGTACTGTCTGGACATTAACAATAAAGATAGTGACTTGGTGCAGCGGCTTACACTCTTTTAAAGAATATGGACATCCAGATGATCACTGTAATTATACAGTGGCATTTTTCAGTTTTTTTTTTTGTTTTGTTTTGTAAGGCCCCTCATTTAAGGTCTGCATGATATCTCATTATTTGTTTCATATTAGGTATGTTCTGTGCGGAAGCACAAGAAATGCTTTCATTATTCAGTATATCTACATGCTAAAATTCTGCTGATTCACAGATTTTGAAAAAGTGTAAGCCAAACAGAGGCCACTACAAAAGGCTGAATTTTCTGTATGCTGCATTATTCCTACTGTCTTTCTATTTCAATTTCATTTGTCCCTTTAAATTACTGAACTTGTTCTTATTTTGAAAACTTGTAATATTAGCTACTAGACATTAAGCAATCAACATTCAGGTAGTATGAGCCTTAAGGGGGAACTTAGATAAGTATTTCATAATGTATGTAATTAATCTAGATAGGTTAAGTAGATAATTGCTTACACTACCAACGAACATTAGGGCAATTTACGGCCTTGCAACTTGATATTGAGTTCTGTGGCAGCTTTTTGTTGCCAAAAATAAACTGATCCACCCAGTTACATGTACTGGACTGTACCCCAATATCCTGGAATTTGTTAGAAGAGATAGCGAAGCCAAGAAAGACGGGTCTTGGCTCCTGTGTATAGTGTAGAGATGACACTTGAATTCAGGGGCCCTTCCTCTTCTTTGATTTACGATTTCTTGGCGATAGTGATTGCTGCTCATCCCCCTTTTATTCTTATCAGATCTATTAACTCTTGGTTTATAGTAAATGATATAAACTACACGTCTACCCTAAGCAAGAATTCATTGAGACAGAAGGACCCTGGCAGTCTCATTTTGCAAATGTTCAAGCCCTTTCCTGAGTCCAGGCTTAACCGTGATCTGGGCAACAGAGGCATAGTCCACTATGAGACATACTGTGATCTTGGTACACGATGTTCAGCCCCAAGACACTTCCCGACATAACTCTCATGACAGAGAGCCTTGCCTGATTTGGTCTGCTGAGATATTTTATTTCAGTATGGAAGGTGAAATTCTTGTCGACTCATACCCCTACTGGAAGACATAAACCCACTGTAGGTCTAGCTCCTGGACTCGAAGCTTTGCATTATGGACATTAAGCTTCAGAGATCTTAAGCCCGACCTTGTAGCATATATCAGACATGAGTACCTTCTGCTCCAGTGTGGGTAACATCAGATATTTCGGAGTCTGACAGCTCCTTGGTTGGGCTATTCAGGGGCCCCATGGGAGGTAGAGATCCCCTGGTTGCATTGACCCTTACTCGCTTTAGTCTAGGCTTCCTTGCCCTTTGAGGCTTAGGTACTGGCTCTGACAGTGTGGTCTTGGCTGCGGATTGGGTAGGGAGACATGTCTCGCCTTGGGTTGTTGGGGCGGTTGCAAAGACCTTGAGACCCCCTCTCCTTCAGGGCAACAACAGTCTGATCCATTGCCGTCACAACGACCTAAACTGCTTTAAAGCTGTTGCTACTGCTGTGACCACTGTCGTCAGCAGAAACATCCAGTCTTTCTCACTAATGAGAACAGGGCTATTTGCTCTTGGGGACGATTTGTGAAGTTCTTAGAACCCTTTCCGGGACTGGTTATGCCTTGCAACCTCCGCGAGTGCCAGAAACTCCTTTGTATTAGAGGTATCTAATGGTGGTTTTGTCGCGATGTCCCTTGGCGCAATTGGGACACATTGTATTAGTGTCCCTTTCTCTGCTTTCCTTTTGTACGTTTTCAGGCACATTGCCACTTGCTCATGGCCTTGCAGGTTGCCTGGTGGCGTCCGTGTTTTTGGCCCTTGAAGCACCGAAGTAGCTCAGGGACAAAAGTCAAGCCCTATACCCCAAAACCTTGGAGTAAGAGGTGATGACGTCAAGATCATATGCGACAAGAAAAATATGGACCATCTTAACTATCCTGTCTTCAGGAGTCAGAGCCGACAAGCTCAGCTTTCGTCCATCGTGAAACTTTTCAGTTTCATGAAGGGATGTGAGTGTGGCCCGATCTTTAGGAACAATGACCATGCCCTTATCTCTGGAAAAACGGATTGTCGGCCGGCATTGCCTCATTATCTCCAACGCCCTCACTAGGTGATAGGCGTTTTCGATTCTCTCCAGTTAATGGGGTACCATAAACTGGGGAAGTGTCTAGGGGTTACAGACTCTACTCCGAGTCCGAGCCTTGTCGGGATCCAGAGTTTTGTAGTAAATTTGCCATGTGGAAGCGATTCACTTCACGCCATCACCCAACACGGAGTCCAACAAGGGGAAGCTGTGGTTTGGGTCTTACGCACAAAAGCCACTGGGGTCATTAGAAAATATACGCAAGCAACCCCGCCTTGCATTGGTGGCACTTACAGGATTGCGAGGTCTGCAAGGCAGGGATTGCTTGACTGCTTCACTCACGACTGACCGAGTCAAGATCAGGCCACCCGTCATGCTGGAATAGAGGACCAGGGCGTACTCATAGGTAAGTGCGACCCCACTTACTAGAACAGCACCTAGGAACCATTTGGTCAATTCCTCACCAGTGAACTTTCAACTGAACAGGCCACCTCAGTAGGAAGAACAGACTGGCCAGATCCAGGGCGGGCTCAACTGGGAAGCTCAAACTCCAACACCACAACAAGGAGGTTCCTTTTGCGGGGGTATTGATCATATCTCTTTAATTGTGTGTATAGCCATTATATGTAATCTGTTTTTCATCATAATCACTTTTGCGAAAAAAAAAACGGAAGAGACACGCATTATCTATCCTAATGGTACGAGATGGTCTGACGCTTCTCTTTTGCGCCTCCCATGCTTGAATTGTTTACCCTTTTGTTTCACCAATGACGTTCAATTTGAAAGATCAAGTTAACACATCACAAACCTTAAAGGGTATATGAACCGATGAACCCCTCCTCCTAGCTACGTGCTTGGTTATAAACAGTAAAATTTTCAATGTCGTTCATAAGAATGGAGCAAGAAGAGGATGTTTACCCGTTCCTATACAGAGATTAACTATGGATCAGATAATATTATCCTACCATAATTTTCTAATCGAAACCGTTACAACTGTATATTCTTTAATTTAAAAAAAATTGCTAGTGCTCGCATTACGTATCCTATAACGATGTCTTCTATTTGAAATACTGACAACGATGTCTTATATTTGAAATACTGATTTCGTATCTCAAGTATAAAACAAGGGAATGTGATGTACACTTTTTAATTGATGTTTTTTGAGGTCTGAGTTCCTTAAAATTAGCGCGTTGGCTTCCCCCTTCTACCGTATGCGAACGGACGCAAGAGTAGGAATTTTCAGGAATATTTTAATTCCATTGCTTTTTCGTTCATTAATTATTTCAAGTTAAAAAATAAAGTTTTATATGACTCGAACTGCAAAACACAGTAGATAACACCAAAGCCAGGGATTGCATAATAACACAAAATGTCTTCGACTGGATTCACCGAAAGAATCTTGTAAAAACGCCAACAACAACAATAACACAACAAACCATTTCACGCGCTGGCCTTTGAACATTTCCAAATAGAAATAGGGAATAAAGACTACATATAGTCTAAAACCCTCAAAAAGAAGAAAGAAGAAGAAGAAGAACATCTCCAAGAGCGTTTGGAAGAAAACTCGTGCTGTCGTTTTACCTTCTGACTAACATTTAGAATTTTACTTACATTTATTCAGAACAAGGTAATGATCACGCCGTATCAGAACAAATAATGTTTATTCAGTAAAGGTCCATTACTACCAATTGGATATCTTGGATTGCTTGTAATGTCTACTGTGCTTTTATAACAGTTAAAGTGCTCTGAACCCATCAAGACGATATCTAGCGAGAGGATGAACTTTACTAATAAATTACTAGTAAACAACAAATAAAACTAATCATGATTTATGCTACTATTACACGAATATGTAATTGTAATTACTAAAGGGTCCCTACTTCATGTAACTCTTTGTTTAAAGGGGCCACATTAAGTTTTCAATCGAGCTGATGGCCGCTATGGATAACAGCAGTATTGGCATTTATTATAGCGGTACACCTGAAGGGACTGCTATGGCCTTTGCACCCTTGGTACACAGGCCAAGGCTAGCTTATTTTCAGCATGTACAAGCTGGTAAGATGGAGTTTAGTTAGACTGGTTTTATCTAGCCAGAATATATACACTGGAGGTTTGTTGGCCTTTGATGGGGGCTACATCAATCAAATGCCAAAATAGAATGTATGACAGCTGCACACCCAAGACCATGATGATTTCCTAATTGCACGCTCTTATGACTCATATACAACCATTAGCTGAAGAGAGCATTAGTTAGTATTGGCAATTTGGACCTTTTAGAACAAACACTCTTATGATAAATCTATATATGCATGGCATTGGTGTTATGCAAACAAGCAAGACCAGAAGAGACCAGGCAAGATTATGTGAAATCATAGCTTTCTCCTCACCACAGCAGTACAGCTTAGAGAGAGAATCTCTGGTAAATCTGCAAATAAAGCTCAACTACAACTTAAAACGTTGTTTCAGGATGGCTGATGGTGAAGTTGTCGAAGATTTTTATGGAGTATACTTGTTGTACTGCATAAATCCACAGTACAAAGGACGCACATATATTGGCTTTACTGTTGACCCTAATCGCCGTATCAAGCAGCACAACAGAGGTGTTAGGGCAGGAGGAGCGTATAGAACTAGTAACAGGGGACCCTGGTGAGTTTCTTAGGCAATTTCTTACAAATTATTGAGTAAAACAGTATTATGTTGCATATTCTATTAAACCAGTTTTGATATTTTCTTATTTTAGAATTACTTAGTTTTACCTGTTTTCAAATAAATATTGTCTATTGTTTTAGTATGATTTTCTTTTCAGGGAAATGGTTCTCATTGTCCATGGATTTCCAAATGACATATCTGCCCTCAGGGTAAGTCTGATTATGCCATGAAAATTGAGCATTCTTTATAAACTGCGTCTTTATATGGCAAGTGATATTATTTTGTTTTTTAAGGGAATTAAAATATTCATTTCACTTCTTGCTATTCAATTTTTTTACAGTGAGTAATGCATTTTTTTGTCACTGGAAGGTTCCTGAGCTTATTCCTTCCTATTTGGTCTTGAAGTATCAAAATCCTTACAATGGCATGATGTTTCAGATTTTACGATTATATTGATTGAAAAGTGTAAAGTTAAGAAACAGTATTAGCAACTCGCATATATTTTATTCACTCTGCAGTTTGAATGGGCCTGGCAGCATCCAGAGAGAAGTCGAAGCGTTGAGAGGTATTGGCCGGAAAGCAAAAGAAACAAAATATGAATTTTGTCTGCGGATTCTTGCAACCATGTTACGAACTAAACCATGGTCCCGCCTTCCTCTTACACTTAGATGGCTAAAACAACAATACTTCAAAGAATTTCCTGTGAGTACAATTGGTATATTTTTTCTTGATTATTATTAACACTGTTGTTGCCAACTCAATTTTGATCTTGCTATCATGATATATGTTAAAGGAAATTGTTTTTGCATATGTGATCTCATTAGTAACCTCAGTAGTAGTTATTTTATTTGTTTCAAGCAGCATGTTTTTCTTCTAGGCAGGGATGGAGGCCCCTAATCACATGCCAATTAAGTTTATGGTCCTGTTAAACCAGCCAAAGTTAGAAAGAATGAAGAGGAGCAAGAAATTGAAATTTTGGAGGTGACATGCTTACTGTGCGATGATGCAGTAACACAGACAGAAAGAATGAGGTATTTGGCTTAAAATGTTATATGATATGTGAGATTTAGAATGCATGGCAAATATTAAGAAAGTGATGAATAATGTAAATTATGTAAGTAAATATGCAAAAATAACAAAACAAAAAAACAGTGAATGAATTGGAGCCTCTTTCCACAGATGTTTATCTACCTCATGTCAGTTAAACGCCCATGTCAAATGCCTTGCACAACATATGCTGCAAGGAGAACCATCAGGGACTTTACTCCCTCTGGAAGGCCCATGTCCAAGCTGTGGGTCTGTGCTGTTGTGGGGTGATCTTGTGAGACTGAAGCGTGGATGCTATCAGCAGACTGATGAGGAAGAGGTAGATCATATGGGGTTGAAACTTTGAGTCAGGCTATAAGTGAAATAACTTAACTGTGTACTTGAACAATGCATTTTAGCAGTTTCCATGGTACCCTGTTTTGATATTTATGGTGCTATATGCCTGTTAAATTGGATGAGTCATTAGATGAAGATTTATATTGTGTACATGTAAAAAGCAGAAAAGATTTGTATTTTTTTCAGTGAGTCATGTCAATACATTTTATATGTAATTTAAGAATGAATGATGTTCAGTATATTTATAATCCTTTTATCTCAGTCTACTGTGGAGTGATTTTCTGACCTATGAATATGTTTTTAACCCCTATATTTTTATGAGACATATATTTAAACTGAAAATTCAGGGTGATTTTACTATCCTATGGTTTTCCAGTACTTATCTAGTCAATATTTTATTTTATTTTATAAACATTGAAAAGTTGAGATTGATTTGTACTTCTTAAAGTTACTTTTTTGATAGATTTTTTTGGATAATAAAAAATGTATGTCAAGAATTAGGTTTGTGAGATGGGGCAGCTAAGAATATTTTAATTTTTTATTGCAGTAGATATTTTGTTTTGTTATATGTGTATGTGTATATTTATATTATTGTTATCATTGTTATCCATATCGTTATTATTATTATTATCACTATTATTATTATTATTATTATTATCATCACACTCACACTCACATTCACATTCACATTCACTCTCACTCTCACTCTCACTCTCACTCTCACTCTCACTCTCACTCTCACTCTCACTCTCACTCTCACTCTCTCACTCACACACACTCACACTCACACTTACACTTACACTTACACTTACACTTACACTTACACTTACACACACACACACACACACACACTTACACACACACTCACACTCACACTCACACTCACACTTACACTTACACTTACACTTACACTTACACTCACACTCACACTCACACTCACACTCACACTCACACTCACACTAACACTCACTCACTCACTCACTCACTCACTCACTCATCCTCATCCCTCTCCTCTCTCCTCTCTCTCTCTCTCTCTCTCTCTCTCTCTCTCTCTCTCTCTCTCACTCACTCTCACTCCTCACTCACTCTCACTCCTCACTCACTCACTCACTCACTCACTCACTCACATCTCTCTCTCTCTCTCTCTCTCTCTCTCTCTCTCTCTCTCTCTCTCTCCCTCTCTCTCTCTCTCTCTCTCTCACTCTCTCTCTCTCTCTCTCTCTCTCTCTCTCTCTCTCTCTCTCTCTCTCTCTCTCTCTCTCTCTCTCTCTCTCACTCACTCACTCACTCACTCACTCACTCACCCACTCACTCTCTCTCTCACTCACTCTCACTCACTCACTCACTCCCACTCCCACTCCCACTCCCACTCCCGCTCCCACTCCCACTCCCACTCCCGCTCCCGCTCTCGTTCTCACTCTCACTCTCACTCTCACTCTCACTCTCACTCTCACTCTCACTCTCACTCTCACTCTCATCCTCTCTCTCTCTCTCTCTCTCTCTCTCTCACTCTCACTCTCACTCTCACTCTCACTCTCACTCTCACTCTCACTCTCACTCTCACTCTCACTCTCACTCTCACTCTCACTCTCACTCTCACTCTCACTCTCAATTCTCAATTCTCACGTGTTTAGAATTGTAACGTAGGAATTAATAACACTGCCACTAAATGAACGTAATGTAACGTAAGACTTGGCAGTGACAGTGACAGTGCCGGCAAGATGCAATTTTTTATCTACAAATTCTAAGGGCATGGACAACGGATAGTTCATCATATAGAAGAGAATACAATTGTGTATAGAAGGAGACTTATAAGTGAGGAAAACCGACAAGGAACATCACATTTTGAACACCACCCAAGTAATGCATAACTCTCCATACAAAAGTACACCAAGGAGACAGTCAAGGGAGGAGGTCGGGGACCGAGCATCTTAGTTTAGCTTCCTGTAACAGGAATGGAGGCTGATTTGTAAAAAAAAAAAAGTTTAGCCAGCTTGTCTATGTTGCGAGACTCGAGCGACGAACGGCATCAAGTGACAGTGATTGCTGCATGTATTCTTATTGCAGGTTATTCCTTGGAAGTGACATTATTTCAACTGCATTTTGCTCCATGGGTATTATTTCCATACATCAATAGTTATGATAGATGCAGCCCACCACCGGCTCACAAACTAGCTCCCTCTCCCTTTTACGAAACAAGGTTGCCAACTTCTTTCTGTCTGTACGATAGATGTGCTGGTGTTATGATCCAAAAGTCTCGGCCGAATACGGAAGCATAGAGGCGGATCACGGCGATTGAAACAGGCGGAAATGTGCTAGCGTGATAGTCCGTGAGGACAATGTTGATCATGGTCATATTCAACTTGTAGTACCTCCCGACTAATAACAAACAAAACATTTGAAAAATACTACCATTGTTTTCCAACTCATTTCAACACACGATAAGAGCATGGTCTCAGGCTTTGCGAGCGTGGATATTTTTGATGAAATTATACAGCAAGGTATGGAACAAGACAGGTTGGTCCCGATAGGCATCGTGGTTGGCGTCGGGCAGCGGTACAATCTGTGACGTCGGGATGCGGGAGAACAGGACTTCCCGCGACTTGTGGCCGAGGTCCATATCGAGCTCACCGTACGTTATGAGCGTCGGAATCTGAGGGAAATAACAAGAGAAAAGCAGGAGCGATTATCATTATGATAGCACAGAATTATTTATATCGTTTTAGTATCAATATCAGCAAAACATGTTCAAGCAAATGAACACACCATAAGTTCCGGGTCGTTTGCTTTCAGTTTCTCAGAGTCCACAGGGGCGATGGGCACATATCCGCTAAGATCCTGCGGGTACTTGATGACGAACGGGATGGAGTAGCTGCCGCTCATGGAAGGCGAAATCAAGATCGGCTTTGTAATTTCTAACTTCGTAAACAACTCTTGCAAGAAATCAGCCTTGTCACCTGGCTCGACTTTGCTTGTTTCTCCGTAGCCTGTTATTCGGCAAAAAAAGATACAGATAGAAATTTGATTTGTATATATTTTTTATTATATGTTTTTTTTAAGAAAAAAAATCCCCTTAATTCAATGCATTCATAAATTCATGTATCTGATATGTAGCAATATATTTGGTATTTGATAAATTTATATACTTCATGTATATATTCATATACATATCTATATATTCATATATCTATTTATATCTATGTATATGTGCATATATATATATATATATATATATATATATATATATATATGTGTGTGTGTGTGTGTGTGTGTGTGTGTGTGTGTGTGTGTGTGTGTGTGTGTGTGTGTGTGTGTGTGTTTGTGTTTGTGTTATGTATGTATGTATGTATAATTATAATAATTATGGTAATTATAAGGGTGATGATAGCAATAACTACGAGGATAATAATGAAAGTGATTATGATAATGGTAATAATAATGATAATTATATAGATAATAATTAGAGCAATGATAACAATTATAGCAATAATGATAGTAACATTATTGCTATAATGCAACGATAACAATTATGACAATAATGATAGTAACATTACATAATAGTAATTATGATGATTATAATATTCACATGATTCATAATTATAACAATTAAAAGCACAGTAATAATAATGATAATGATAGTACCATTAATATCATTATCGCCAGTAGCATTGTCACGGAAGTCAATATCTGGTGACAGTATTTCTACATATGAAAAAAAACGGACTTCAGAGCATCTTCTACCAACCTGGAAGATCAGGAGCCACTACCCTATGGCCCATTGCAGCAAGGATGCCGATAGTGTCCAGTTCCTTCCAATTTTCCGACGAAAACTTGGCCCCATGGAGAAGAACCACCACTTCCCCACTGCTGACCACGCCCTCCGGAGGCTGGGATTCTCGATAAAAAGTTTCTATTCCCTGGTTAAGGCAACATGTAAGACTCTCAGTGTATACAGTCTGGCCTGGATTAGCAATGAAACAGGGCAAGGATATGCTTACGGTATTTTTTAAATGATAGGAAATACCAATATTGAACTGTGTTTAGGGAAGTTGGCCTTATCAGCCCTAGATAAGAGCGTAAATAAAAGATATATCCTCCATTAGATATAATACATCTGGCCATGTAATACGTACCATGATATTAACTGTTTTGGATTCGACTTGAGCCTGAGTAGCCGTTTCGTTGATATTGGAAGGGAGGTCCTCGGACTCAAGTTCGACGGTCTTCCAAAAGTCTATGTTTGCAAGTGTTTTCTCCATATTTTCGTCCTGAAATTCATACGCTTTTGAGCGTTTCCACAAATGATGATAGGAGAAAAAAAAGCAATAACTTATGTGACTTTAGATTCTGAACAAAGTACTTATGTCATGTGGTTTTCCTAATATACAAATCCATCTCTATTAATTCTAAATCAGTGGGTTCACGTGTATTCCGACGCTTAACTATCAAATCAGGCATAAATACCTTCACTGCGCGGGAATTATGCTGAAGAAGTTTCTGGATGGATCCTGTTATTGTCAGCACTGAGATGAGAACAGACATCCCGACGAACACCAGGAGGAGAGTCGTAGTTCGCACTTGCGGCATTTTGCAGGACGGCGGAAGGAAGTGACCTGGAAAACCTTCATGGTTTACTATAGGGTAACTTTGCTATGATTTTTTACCATGTATTACAGCCATTTAATCTTAACTTTGACCTCGTCTGCTTAAAAAAAACAAAAAAACAGACAGACTTGGTCCTGAGGTTGGCCTTCCAACAAAAATTAATGTTTTCACCTTATATCTTACATTTCCACTCGGCAAATATTACAGTACAAACTTTCTAGAGGAATTTTAGGTCTGATATGATATGCAGCTCTTGCCCCTTTCTCTGTCTTTTAAAGCAACGTTATTATTCACACTATTATTGATGATATTAATGATAAAGCTGTTAATGATAATAATGACATATAGATACACACACACACAATGCACATACGTGTGTGTCTTTCCCCCTCATTCGTGAGCGACTCACGCGGCGCGTTTGGCGCATATACGTATAGTAATTGCAATTTGGCTTACCTTTCAGAGTATTACGAAAGCTCCTCTGTGGACACTAGCGTCTTTAAGCAGAAACTAAATCAGATGCTTCTAGAACACCTGCCAGTCGAAATGAATAACATCTGTTACCAAAGGCTGCCAGCGTGTTAAACTTAGCAGGTACTTCTCACCGCCTGCATTACGTGGTGTATCATGGCTAAAGCAGGTGTGATCGTAATCGGTGTATGACATCTTTTAATAACACTTGATATCGTTATTGAAAAGGGAAATGCCTTCAATTACCATGCGCAATGTTATGGGATATTTTATAAAAGAGGGAAGAGTGTCCCACGAATCTTCTATGTTCCTCTGCATCTATAAATTCATTGATATGCCTCTCCATCTATCTACCAATCTACATATACTGACTGCTCTCTCGCCGACTCCTTCGCGGAAATTGTCCTAATAGCCGTCGTGAGCTGTCAACATGGGATTGCGACTTAGGGCACGAGCACGAAATTACCTAATTAAGATTTATTTTACTGACTATATGAACCATTGTAATGTAATGATAACATTACCGTTATCATATACGGTATGAATAAATTAATTAAAACACACATATACACACACACACACACATAAACACACACACACAAACACACACACACACACACACACACACACACACACACACA
>BOPN01006605.1:5000-7500 GCA_017312705.2 Penaeus japonicus
AGAACTTCAGCGGCAGGTATTTAAAATATTACAACAATATAGATGTAGAATGAGTATATTTTGAAATATGTAACTATCAAACTAAATCAGATATAAGATTCCAATTAGTCTTAGATCCGAACTTCTTTATCAACTCCTAGGAACCACTCCAAAATAGATACCTTGAACTGTGACACGGTATTACTGCTAAATGGAAATGGCTCTGTTAGGATTCATCATCATTTTAGTTATGATTTTGTCCTTGCTGAATTTGACTAAAGGGTTTATTTAGCTTTCTCTCTCGTTCTGCCATATCCCAAGTCGATCCAGGTCATTACGGACAACAGCCCAACCTGCCTTCGGAATTCAGGGCATCCACTGATTCCAATCAAGGTTTACCAATCCATTTGATATAGGCTTATATCCCCTCAGCTGTTTGTTCAGTTCCTGTATTAAGTCATTAGAAGAGAGGTTTCGCAATTTATAGTGGGAGCTATTTATTATTTTTATTTTATTTTATTTATGATCACTATTTTTCCATGTCATACAAAATGTGCAGATTTAAAAGGTAAAAAAAAATCGTGAACTTATCACGGTAGAGAAAATCAGAAATGACATTGAATTTCAACTCATTTTTGTAGTGTGAAAAGACACACATTCATCTAACACAACTTTCCAAAAATAGATCTATAGAAGGGCTTACCTGTATGTAATGAGAAGATAGATCAAAGTTCGAGATACAATTGGCCTCAGGTTAACAAGCTTGTTTGTCACCACAACCTATTTCATTCAAAGCATTTAAATCTTTATACCATGCGATGACAACTGAGTTGATTGAACCTGATGCTTCCTTTCTCAACTCGGAAAAGTTCCATCTCTTTATCTACGTACTCTTGAAATCCGGGGACTGTCTTAAGGAAAACTCTACCAAAAGTTTATATCAGTGTTTACCAACAATTATCCAAGATATAGAAAAGTCGAAGTGGTTTTCAGAAGTATTTTCCGAGTCTGTGCTAGTTTAGATTTTTACACTTTATATTAAAATAACTGCTAACTAGATTTAAAGCCATTGCTATTGCATACGAACATATTTACACTGATTTTTTCTTCACCTTCTCTTCTCATTGGCTCTTAATAAATAAGAAACAAGACTAAAGGAACATATAAGAGAATACAGGAAAAGAATGGAGATGAAAACTAAAAAGACGAGCCTGAGGAACTAGAACTATATATATATATATATATATATATATATATATATATATATATATATATATATATATATATATATATATATATATATATATATAGTTCTAGTCCTTTCCTTTAGAAAAAAAAAGTATATGTATTATCAATATATACTCATTCTAAATCAAATATTGCGACCATTTCGAAAATGCACTGTTCATGGAAAATAACTCAATTACGATTCAACACGACTTGATCTATGATCAAGTTTTATTCTGCCCCTACCTGTACTATTTCCTCTTGTTCTGCTATGCTCGATCTACATGCAAAACTCATAAACACAACCACTTGTTCCAGTCAAGGCGAACCATTTTATTTAACATACTCGATTAGGTTGTACTTTGTACCATCAAAAGTATAGTTTCAACATAGATTACTATAACACTGTAATATAATATGAATGCTCATCAACATAATGATGGCAACCAGGACATGGTGACCTTCGGATAACAAACTCTATATTAAAATGAATCCATCCAGAAGAGGAGGGAAAAAAATCCAATTTCCATCTCCTGCGATCCTTGTTCACCACAACTATAAGTATATGGTTTTGAAGAAGAAAAAAATCATTGTATTTAATTCCTTACGATAAAAATCATTAATCCTGTATTCGGCATTTATTCCCCTCGATTTCGATTCTATTGATTACTTCGTTTTCTTTCTCCTCTGCCGTGGCCTTATCTCTCTTTTTCCCCTTCTGTTTTTTATCAATTTACATTGTCTAATTTCACGAGCGTATTAACGTCCACTTCCAATGAGTGGAAAATTATTTCTGATGAAGGTAGCCATAGAGACAACGTGAAGAGAAAAGGGGTGAAATAGTAGAATTATGATCGTCGAATATATTCATGTGCGAGATTTCAAGGGTTTTCTACCCTGTGCCAACAGCCATTCAAATCTTCTAAGAGCCATGAAGGTTAAAACGTTTCCTCGACTTTGTTTTCAGATGGAAGGACTTTATTAGGCGATGAAAATATTCGTTTATAGCATTCATGCATGAATTCATGCCAATACTAATATTAATCACATGTCAATCTATATTCATACATATTTTCAAAATTATTAATCAAATATTATATTATGCATATAATTTATATATATGTATATATATTTATATATATATATATATATATATATATATATACATACATACATATATATGTGTATATATATATGTATATATATATACATATATGTATATATATATATGTATATATATACATATATATACATATATGTGCATATATATACAGTACATACAAATATATATATA
>BOPN01006605.1:40000-42500 GCA_017312705.2 Penaeus japonicus
GTGTGTGTGTGTGTGTGTGGGTGGGTGCCTGTTTGTAGTTAGATAGTTATAGAGAGAAAGAAATCAAATATGCAGAAAGACAAAATGGAAGATTCCAATTATAATGAAGAAAAGGGACAGGGGAAGACGAGCAGAAACCTTTGATCAAGTTTCTTCATAATTGCCAGATGTGCTCTACGAAATATTTTTTCCTTTGATTTAAAACATGGAATTTAACGTAGACTTGCTGACACTCAAACTTATCTTTCCTTAATAATTATACATAAATATACGGTTTCTTATCTCAAGGACGGTTGTCTTGAGCTGGAGATTACTGTAGTTTCCTATCATGAAAAAATTACTTTAAGTATACCTTACTTTAAGTATACCTAATTGTCTGGATTTGATTAATCGACTGATGCCAGCAAATGTGAAGTACCAAGAAAATAAGTGTTTTATATTGCATAACATTTGATAAAAATTCAGTGGGTACATCAGCATAGAAAAGCATCATCGATCCTCTTGCAAGGGAACCCCTTTGTTTTCTGCAACACGTATAATCAATTATATAAGCCGTGCTCTTCCCTCACAACTTGGTAACGGAAAACGTATTTACGCTATTTCAGGGCTAGAGTTTCTACTTCCATAATGGGCCGAACAAGAAGGAAAATACTTCCTTCCCTCTATCATAAGGACGGGCTACTAACATACAGGTTCCTACGTGCATCGATGTGCTTGTATCCCTTGTATCACTATGTATCACTCCGTTTGCCGTATGTATCACTCGGTCTATGTCCTGTGGGATATCGCTGATCTGAGGCAAACTCTTGCTAGTCTAAAGCTTTCAGTCCACGCAAAAGCAAGAAAGACCTTTCTCAAATAGTAAAAATATTTTGTGAAAGCTTGAAAATTCCCACTATCATGGAACAGGATATTTATTTCAAACTTCAGACTGGGACGTTTTCCAATATTGTCCTATCAGCTGATGCTCAGCTGGATTTTACTTAGCTTTTAACTGAAGACATGTATATAAGAAATCAATACTTCCCAATACTTTTAAAGAGGGTGAGTGTTATTTTGGATCGTAAGGTGCGGAGAATGTGAGCTGACCATGCAAACTTACACTTCTAGATCAACTGTAACTATGCAACGGCCTTTGTAAGAGTTTCAAAGAATTAAGAAAATTCTTAATCACTTCATGGAAGCAGCCGTCGCCAGATGTACATGAAAATACCAGCAACTTCAGATGCTATAGAGAATTCAAGAAACTAGTAAAATCATGTTCGAATATAGAATCATATTCAGTTTTTGTTTTGATGGTAGATAACATAATAACCACGGAAAATGTAAAAACTATAAATAATCTAGCTAATTCCATGGCACAGATCCTCTCTGAGGCATTTCCCACTGTCTGGCTTTCCATTCTTAAAAACGAAGACACCCATGATTGTTCTTGGGTAGGGTTTAAGCAGAGCTTCCACACAACCCACCATTCTCAGGTAATGGAATGGATTTTGTATGTAGATTTTCAGCGAGAAGGCTCCAGGGTATGTTGACATTCCAAACCACGTGATGAATCTTTAGAAAGCCCTTATTGCTGGATATTTTCAAGAGACATAGAGGTATATCATGGAGGGATGAAATTGTGTTCACTGTGTTTAGAAAATAAAGATGTGCTGCTTTTATATTAATATGGATTTAGAAATTTACGTGTAAATAACACTTATGCCACTTCGTTGAATATCGAAACTTCTATAAAGAGCTCCTTTGCATATTGACATGTGTTACAAATATTCCTAGAATTTGAGGATTAAAGTCTTCGCGGAACACGGGTCTGAATACGTATTTCTATAGAAGAGGAAATTTCCATCCATCACTGTATTCTGAAAGTATTCCAGATGAATTATTGCAAGAAGTAAAGGTTTTAGAATTAATGTTTGATACAATATTTCCGAAAATACTTTGGACTAAAAAAAACTCTAGCGGGGAGACGACACTCGCTTTTCGGGGAATGGTTTCTTCGAGAAATGGACTCTGGATATGAAAGGATAATTATCAGTAAACGCGAATTTCTCAGAATCTCCGTTAAGGACTTTCGATCTTAAGATGTAGATACTAAAGTTTATTTTTCCACTTTCTGAACTTGACTGACTGGATAGCACCAAAGAAAAAATCAAGCTGTTAGTATTTGCAGGCAGGCAGTACTTTGGCACAATAAAGATGAAATAATCTTTACTTAAACATCTCCGTAAACCAATATTATGCAGACAATTATTCATAAATGAAAACCCGAGAAATCCTGCAGTGGGAGTTCAAGAGATATTGCCTAAAATAGATTATAATAAAAAATCCCAAGTTTAAGAGGCAATATTAACCGACGTGGTAGTTCTTTTTTTTCTAGGAAAAATATAACTTCCTTCCACTGCTGAAAATATATAATTGTGGGATATGCAAAAAAAAATATAATAATGAGAGTGAATAAAAAAAGTTAGTTCCCATTTATACCTCAATCTGGTATTGA
>BOPN01006605.1:57500-60000 GCA_017312705.2 Penaeus japonicus
TCCTTCTCTCTCTCTCTCTCTCTCTCTCTCTCTCTCTCTCCTTCTCTCCCTCTCTCTCGCTCTCTTCGTCTTAGTATTTATATGACTGCTGAAGTTATCATCAATTATATTTTCATTCTAGTAAGACGAATTTAATTACCGTATATTTCAATATCCACATCTCCGCATCTTTGGATTATTCTTTGTACAAGAAAATTTAGTTCTTTACCAAAAAGACTCAGTAACTATTCTTCAAATCAACAATCTCCCTCTAATGTAAATTCCATGCGAGAAAGTGGGGAAATCACTATACAATTTATACCAAATCGTTTATTTCGAACCGTGTAATAGTCTATGGAAAATGTGACCACCTAATTCAGGAACACCAAAATCTTTTTAAGCCCGAAGGAACAAGAGGGGGGAGAATTCTGCGAAATGTAATCCTAGACGCAGTTGAAGAAAGGAAAATTAAAAAGAAAAACAAAAAAAAAAGTTGATAAAATGAATAGATAGATAAATGATAATCGTGATTATGATATTGAGAAAAGAATGACAGGAATGGACATATACGATAGATTAGACAAATAAGTTTTTAAACCATATGGTTATTACTAAAACCAGTGAACCAACCTGCTGAAAAAGGTGCCATTTCAGATATGAAGAACTCGATTACAATAAACCAAATCGGAAACTTCCTGGAATCGCAACAGCTAAAACTCATTGGAAAAAAAGAAAAAAAAAACACTATTCAGAGAATCAGACAATACACAATATAAAATTTCCACAAAAAGTAATTTCTGAAATTGGGTTACAAGCCACAGGAGAAAAATGGCAAATAACCAAAACAATCCCTTCTAAGAAACGTAACCGAAAAATTCCCCCAAACTAGACAAACAAACAAACAGAAAAATAAAGCAAGAGAAGAGAAAGATAAAGAACGACAACGAAATAAAACAAAAGACTTTAAATAGTATTAGTTGAGGTCATCCAGTACTCAAGCCAAGGGGTCCCTTCGATCCATTAATGACGACCCCATGTTGAGAGAGGCTCGACCATATCGGTCTGTTGGGATGATCATCTGAATGAATAATGTAGCTATCGCAGGTGATAAAGATGATGATAAATAGATGATAGATGTGGTTAATGGCTCTTGTACCAGTAGAGGGGTGGAGGTGAGGGTAGGGGTGGGGGTAACGTACTGTTTCCACACATAAATGATCATATTAATTAACATAAGTCTTTCCGAATAATAACATGATTATTGTTCCCCTCAGTGACAGACGTGTTTGATGGTGTGATCTGTCTCTTCCTCTTCATTATCATTTTAGATACTACAAATGAAGTTATAAACACGAATGTATAAACATATGTTCAAGTAAATCCGGTGATGGATATAACAAATGAACAAAATAACCATTAAAAATTCATATCAAGTAGAGAAATAAAGAGAGAGGGGAGGGAGGGAGAGAGAGAGAGAGAGAAAGAGAGGGAGGAAGAGAGAGGAGAGAGGGGGGAGAGGAAAGTGAGAGAGGGAGGAGAGAGAGAGAGAGAGAGAGAGAGAGAGAGAGAGAGAGAGAGAGAGAGAGCGAGAGAGCGAGAGAGAGATATTGTAAGATAGAGAGTGGGAAAAAGGCAGGAAACTAGGAAAGCGCAAAGAAGTTAATCAAATTTCTTGCAAATAAAGACAGGTTTTTCTTCTGCAAAACGAGAGTTTTACATCCCGTGTGCAGATTGGATAACATTAGAAACACATGTGTTCACTCCGGTTTTAGGGACACTTGCTCATATTTCGTTAAAAATTATTTTCATTGACAGTCCCCAAAACTTTAAATCACTACCGGGGGGGAATGTTCAACTTTTCTGTGTAACTGTGTAGTTCTGTGTTTTGCATTTGTATTTTGACTTCACATGTTAGACGAAAGGACTTTCCGTTCTAGACAAAGAAAGAAAAGAATCCTTATTCCAAGATGTGCTGCAAGGTCTCCACATCTCCCTATATCCAACATATGTGGTATGTTAGAGTCGTGTTGTTATTGGGGGTGTCCTGTCTGTTTGTTTTGAAAGTGCTCCTTCGGGTGCTACCTTACCCGACCCTGCTTCTGGCACGTGCCCCTCCCCCCCTCCCCCCCCGCACTATCTCTCTCTCTCTCTATTTTTTTATATATATATATATATATATATATATATATATACATATATATATGTGTGTGTGTGTGTGTGTGTGTGTGTGTGTGTGTGTGTAAATAAACGTTGAAAAAAATATATATCACAGCCGTCAGTCACACTGCCTGCCGCTGTAGCAGTGCTGAGATCTAACTATTTTTTGTTGGGGAAGTTTACAATCTAGCCTCTGTATAAATGTAAAGCTATGGGCAAGATTATATATTTTTTTTCAATTTACATATTTATCCTTATAGAAGTAAATTTCTATACCGTATCGCATATAAAGTCTTTAGCTTGATAAAAAGAAATAAAGATATTGAAAAAAGATTAGATGAAGTGCAAACTCCAGAATGTGCAA
>BOPN01006605.1:72500-73779 GCA_017312705.2 Penaeus japonicus
AAAGTTTGGAAACCACTGGCAGAGAAAGAGTACTCTATTGGTTTAAAGGTGCGGGGGCGAGGCGTGAGACCGGTCGAAGCAGCAGAACAGAATTTCACGGAAATGGAAGAATAATATTGTATGCTGAACTACTGTTGGTTTAGGATGTAGCGTCTAACTAGCTCTAAGGTGTGCGCTTTGGGGGAGGAGGAGGGGGGGGGGTGTAATGATGGTGATGATGGTGTAGATGGTGGTGGTGGTAATGGTGATGGTAGTGGTGGTAGTGGTGGTGATGATTTTGATGGTAACTTCAATGGTGGTTGTTGTGATTTTGGTGGTGAGGGGGATGCTGGTGATGATGATTTTGATCATGATACTGTAGGTGATGATGTTATAACAGTAATGATATAGGACCACTAAAATGTATTGTTATTACAATTATTAACAATATTGATACTGAAAAGATAATGACGTGATGAGAGATAAGTTGATGAGTATCTATGAAATAAATATTCCTCCTAAGTTCATTTTTTTTTAGTGTTGAATTTTATTCTTAATTTACACTTATTCAATCCCCGACTGAGGTCTGTTGAAAATTGCTCTTGAACAGTAGCGAAAGCAAGTAACTTGTTTTTCTTGTATACTTTATTACTTTATCTTATCTCTATTTCTCTCTTATTTTTATTTTTTTCTTCCATTTTTATGTTTCTTCTTCCTTCTCATTCTATCTGTTTTCCTTTTTATAACTTCTTCAAACCATTACAAACGGGAAATGGTAGGAACTCTAATACATTTATGAATACAACAAGACAATAAGACATTTAAAAATAGTAATTAATACTAACTCTAACGGGAACTATGATGTTAACGATCCCACAAACTCCATAAAGCAAGCAGGAGGAAAATCATGATTAGGAAAACAAAATTAACTGAAATTTAACCTAACTTTGAAAAAAATACCTAACCTAATATCCGAGGGCGGCGCGTAGGTCCTGCCTGTTATTGCATTTAATCCTTACTCTGCAACTCAGGACACCTCCTTTTATATGGTCTAGCTATAAGGTTGTCTTATACTAGAATCTGGCATAGAGCATTTAGAAAGAGGTAGATTCACAAGCAGTTTGGCAAAAGTATTGTGAGAGCTATAGCTCCTAATAAATAGGCATTTGCATATCATGTATGCTTAAAATATGCAGATACATCGTATGTCCCTCATTACGTATATATATATATATATATATATATATATATATATATATATATATATATATATATATATATATATATATATATTTTTTTA
>BOPN01006606.1:7500-10000 GCA_017312705.2 Penaeus japonicus
TTCATCAGCTAGGCACATGAGTAAATTGTATGGGGATATATCATCACTGTCTAAAAGGGCTACCACTTTTTTTCTCTTCGATGCCTGCAAAAAAAAAAAAAAAATGGTGGTCAGGTTTTACTATAAGGCAAGATTTTTTCCTGTTTGGAAATAGCCAATCTAAGGACTACCTTGTATCCTCATGACCAACCATAGTTTTGTTTATTTCTATTTTTTTCTTTTTTTTTCTCCTGCGACTGTTATATATTGCTTTATGTTGATATGTCGTAACCAGTTTTCCTTTGACATGATCGTGATACATTGTATGTATTCTCGATATACACGCTTACTATTGCTGTTACTTATAATAGTGATAATGGCAATAATAATAACAATGATTATAATGATGATATCAACAAGGGTGACGATAATGCTAATGATGATAATCATAATAATAATCATAGTGGTATTGACAACAATGAAAATTATAACAATGACGATGATACTGATGATGGCAATGGTAATGATAATGCTAACAGTAATAGTGATGACGATCATAATATTACCATAGTAATAAATACAGATATGGATGATAGTACTGCTTACGGCAACGATAAAAAAGGCAACAAATATCATTACGGTAACAATCAATGATAAAGATATAAGATAGTCTTATGGTTTAAAAAAAAAAGATAAATAGATAAAATAAAATAAATAAATAAGTATAATAAAATAACACAATACCACGCCTACGAACGTCCTGCTCACACTATCGACCCACAATACCGCACATGGCACTCTACATTAAAACCTAGCATTCCAAACCCCGGAGCCTAGATATGCCCTTTTACGACTGACGTGGCACTCAGGCCTTGCTTGTACGTGTCACAGGTGTCGGTGTGCGGTGAAGGCTCTGTGTGTTATGTTCTGCATTTGATAGTTTAAGATCAATTTTTAGTAAGAGGGAGAGGGAGAGAGAAGGTAGGGAGTAAAGAGAGAGAGAAATGGAAAAGAAAGAGGAGAGGGGGAAAGAGAGAGAAAAAAAAAATGGAGAGAGAGAGGGGGGAGGGGGTAAAGAGAGAGAGAAATGGAAAGTTGAGAAAGGAGCGAAAGGGAAAGAGACACAAAATGGAGAGAGAGGGGGGGATAGTTAAAGATCGAGAAAGACATACAGAAAGAGAAATAAAAAACAGAAGGAATGAAATATAGAGAAAGAGAGACAGATGGCAAAGAGAGGAAAAAAGGAAAACAACACAAATGAAACCGATAAACCAACAGCCAAACCCGACAGACAAACGCAAACAACAACCAAGAGGCCACAGACTAAACGACAACAACACAAAATTCCCGAGGTGAGCCCGCCCACTCCCTCCCTCCATTTCAAAGTAGCATTACCCACCTAGCAAACCGGTCGGGGTCTGAGAAAGTAGCAAGGAGCAAGATAAACCCGATGATGACAGGTGTTCCTTGGCCCCATGACACTCGAACTCCCGACCTCTCATTCGCCTTGGGATGTATAACCTTATTTCAGAGCGCGAATTATTGGGGCCGATATGCCTGGCGGAGACCCTGGGGCGAAACGCGGGAAGCCAGCACTTTTTCCACCTTTTCTTTTCACGATGTGTGTGTGTGTGTGTATACATATGTATATATTTATATATATATATATATATATATATATATATATATATATATATATATATGTATGTATTATGTATGTATGTATATATATACATATAAATAAATAAATATATATATTTATTTATTTATTTATATATATGTGTATATAAATATATATATATATATATATATATATATATACATATATATATATATATATATATATATATATATATATATATGTATGTATGTATGTATGTGTACACACACACACACACACACACACATATATATATATATATATATATATATATATATATATATATATATATATATATATATATATATATATTATACATATATATGTATATATATATATATATTTATATATATATATGTGTGTGTGTGTGTGTGTGTGTGTGTGTGTGTGTGTGTGTGCATGTGTGTGTGTGTGTGTTTGTGTGTACATATGGATATATGCACTTATGCATGTATATGCATACATACCGATAGATAGATAAATAGGTAGATAAAATGAAAACCAGCAAACTGTACCAATTAGTTCTTTCATTTGACATACGCAAATGGAAGATATTCACTCACAATCGCGCAACCAATTAGAGCGTGCACACATTTATGACGTCATTGGTAGGGGTGTTATGAGCCAATCAGTGAACGCGAAGCTTGAGCGCGAACGATACCTCGAATTTCCAGGCACAGTGTTGCCGCAAGCTCTAGACTTTTAGATATCATTTTTTTAATCAATGGTATTATAATTTTTCATTATCGTGATTTATAGTTATGACTATCACAAATGCCATAATTTATGATTTTTCATTATTCCTGTCATTATCTTCATAGTAATCATCATTTTTATTATCATTATTATCATTATTATTAT
>BOPN01006606.1:27500-30000 GCA_017312705.2 Penaeus japonicus
GTGTGTGTTTGTCATATTGTGTGCATGTCTATGAATGTGCTTTTCAGGTATAAAAATGAAATGAAAAAGCACCGTCCTGTCATCAAACAGAGATGAGATCAAACCGAGCACATCCCTGTTCCCGCTGTACTGAGGGACATATGACAGATAGTTTGGTAAATGTCAAATATTTAATGCCATGATTTCTATATTCATCGCTATCATTTATCTTTGTTAATTAGTCATCACCATGTTGTCTTAGCTAGGAAGTCAGTGTGACTAGCATTGACCTTTAATTTCAAACGACTAGATATTGAGTTAACCGAAATTGCATTAGCTACAATGAGGACAGCTCGCTTATTGTCATAATTTTCATTTTCATGATAATTTTTATTATCATAGTTATTGTTCTCATCATAATTACCACTATCGCTGTTATTACCATTATTACCATAATCATTTTATTTTTATTATTATCATCACCATTATTATCATTATTATCAGTATTGCTATTATTATTATATTATTATTATTGTTATTATCATTATTATTATTACCATCATTATTATTATTATTTTCATCATCGTTATCATCATTACTATTATTATTTTCATTATCATCATTATCGTTATTGTTATAACTATCATTACAACTATATATTACTATCATTGTCATTATCATCATCATTATCACCGTTATCATCATCATTATCATTATCATCATCATTTCAGTCATTGGTATTGCTATTGTTATTATATTTATGATTATAGCTGTAACTATTATCATTGCTTTTATTATAATGATTATTTTTCATTAACATGATTATTATAATAATCATCTTTATCATAAATGATATCACTATCATTACCATTACCCTCTTCATCCTTATCCTGATGGGGTTATCATGGTAAATTTGATGATCATTATCATGTTATTAATACCATTGTTATTATTATCATCATTTTTTATCGTCTTCACTATCTTTTCATTGGTTTGTTTGTTTCTTAATCATTATAACTTTCATCATTATGAGAGGCATTGCCGTTAACATAGCTATTGTCATCTGTATTATCATTGGTTTTGTAAATTTGATTATCATTATCATTATCATCACTATCATTATTATCATTTTCATTATTATTACTACCATTATTATTATCATTATCAGTATTATAATCATCATTATTATCATTATTATCCTTTTACCTATGATTATTACTATCATCATCATCAGTATTATCGTGATCACTTTAATCATCGTTCTCGGTATCATTATTTCTTTTCTTTTCTTTTCTTTTCTTTTTTTTTTGACATTATCAATATTGCCATTATCATTGTCATTGTCATTACCATTATTATTATCACTGATCTTTTAATCACCATAATCACATATATGTATGTATGTATGTATGTATCTATCTATCTATCTATCTATCTATCTATCTATCTATCTATCTATCTATATATATATATATATATATATATATATATATATATATATATGTATATATATATATATACATATGTATATATATATACATATATATACATATATATATATATATATATATATATATATATATATATACGTATATATATATATATATATATATATATATATATATATATATATATATATGTATATATATATATATATATATATATATATATATATACGTATATATATATATATATATATATATATATATATAGAGAGAGAGAGAGAGAGAGAGAGAGAGAGAGAGAGAGAGAGAGAGAGAAAGAGAGAGAGAGAGAGAGAGAGAGAGAGAAAGAGAGAGAGAGAGAGAGAGAGAGAGAGAGAGAGAGAGATGTATGTATGTATGTATGTATGTATGTATGTATGTATGTATGTATGTATGTGTGTGTGTGTGTGCAACCATGTAGAACATACATGATCGATCATCTGTAAATGAAATCCTTATGACTTATTCCAGAAAAAAATGTTGCGTGCTTTTCCCGTCACGGTTTCCTTCCGTCATGCAGTTAGGCCGAAATGACGTCTCAATTGGCGGTGCTGCCCACTTCCGCCCTTACGTCCTCTGACAATGGAAGATGCGGTCATGTGATGTGCATGACTGTGACGAGAAGGGATCACATGATATCATGAGATTTCTTTTTCAGAGGAGAGGTTGCGCTGGCCATGTTTGTTATTGATGTAGCAAAGGTTGAATTGGATCAGGACCAAATGCTGTGCGGGTCGTGCCAGGGAGAGCAGGAGGTCGCGTTGCTCCACTACATTCTGTCCCTTCTGGAAGCGGGTATAATTTTGCGGGGACAATATGCTGTCGATCTGGCAAGAGGCAAGAGCCCGCTTTATTGCGGGTTGGATAAGAATGCTATGAAGCGAGTTAATGAATGAATAGGGTGTGTAAGAATTACCATCCATGTATTTATCTCGTTCCTTAAATTACACTAGATACCTGATATATCAAATGTTTAAAATTTTCCTTAGCTTAAATGTTTTTATCTCCCAGTGATTATAGTTCCATCATCCGTGGAT
>BOPN01006606.1:45000-47500 GCA_017312705.2 Penaeus japonicus
ATTTTCATTACTTTTATTGTTGTATTTATCATTTTTTATCATCATTACAATCATTGATCTATCATTTTCAGAGTTGTTGTAATTAATTATCATTATCATAATGCTTACTACAATTCTGATTATCATTATTATTATTATCATTATCATTACTGCTATTATCATTACTATTAGCATTATTGTTATTATCACTATCAATATTCTTGCCACTGTTATTATAATCATCATTAACGATATTATTCTAATTTTCATTATCATCATTGTCATTGTTGTTTTCGTCATCATTATTATTATCATTATTATTGTTGTTATCTTTTAATATTGTGATAACAGTATCATGAGTATCATTATCATGATTATGAATATTATCATCATTATCATATACATTGTTTATCATTATTGCTATTGTTTTTGTTGCTTTATCATTATCTTTATTTTCTTTATTATTACCATCATGATTGTTGTTGTTGTTATCATTGTTATACCTATCGTCACTAATTGATACTATCATTATTTTTATTATTTTTATTATTATTATTATCGCCATCATTATTACAATTATTATTATCATTATCAGTGTTCTTAATAGCATTGTCATATTAATGTTATTGTTATCATCATTACTATCATCTTGATAACTATAATTGCTATTTTCAATATTAGTATCATTACTATCATTACATTATCATTATAGATATCATTATTATCATCTTAATCATCCTCATGATTACTATCATCATTAATATCTTTATCATCATTACTTTTTATTGCTATCATTATTATCATTATTATCATTATCAATGTTATTATCGCTATTGTTATGGTTGCTATCATTATCACTATTATCAGTATTATTTTTGTTATCAATGGCAATGCTGTTTTGTTATTCTTATCATTACTCTTATTACCATCATTGTATCGGCGTTAACCTTAGCATTGTTGATATAATTTTAACCTTCACTGACAGTGGGAAATGGTAAATGAATAATAACGGAAGGTGGAACGAAAGAAAAGTGCAAAAGATGGAGAGGAGAGAAAGAGAGAGAGAGAGAGAGAGAGAGAAGTGAAAATAGAGCAAGAAAGAACAAGAGAAACGGGAGGAACTGAAATATAGAACCATAATGCTAAGATAATAATGATAACTTAAAAAAACAACAATAATAGTAATTAAAGAAAAAGAGAATAAATAGGAAAAAAGAGAGAGAATTAAAATGTCAAAAGAAAGAAACAAATGCGAAGGAGAAAGAAAAAACAAAATCCAGTAATAACACGTGTCGTCACAGACAGACGAGTTCGTGTCAAAACGCACTCTTCCCTTTTAACACGAGTAATACTGAGACTAGCGAAATTATAATAACTTTTCCCAAAATCAAATACATTTTTGCTAATAGCCTGTCCTTGAACCTTGTAAAACGCAGCTAATGCTATCAGAAAAGGACTATGACCCTTCGTGTTGCTTTGCTATTGTATTCGTATCTTATTTTGGTCTGAAACTCTGAGGTTGGTTTATTGCTGTACTTATTCTCTGGCGGTGTAGCGGTGTGTTTGGTTGTTTGTGCAGGTATACTCATATACTTACACATATACGAACGAACACAAATCCAACCACGGTAAAGCAAATATATGTATGTATGTATGTATGTATGTATGTCTTTATGTATACATGTAAGTATGTGTGTGTGTATGTATATATATATATATATATATATATATATATATATATATATATATACTGAGCTGATTTCTCGTGACTTCCCAGTGTCATTTGATGGACGTCGTCCTTTCATTTTTGCGATTCTTTTGCAATATCTTAATTGTTTTGAAGTGTTCCAATTCTCAATTGCCAAGGAAATCCCTCAGGATTCGGCTTCGCTCGTCCAGGTTATAAAACATGAGTTACTTTTAGTTTTTTCATCGATTTTATTTAGCCATAGTTAAGGTGACTTTTTTCAGTTTCCATATTATAACGTAACGTAACGTTATACATGCTTTCATTCCTCTCACTTTGGGTTCTTCAGAACAGAACCTACGCGCCCCGGGTTAGGTTATTTAAATTCGGTAATATTTAAACCCCGCTCAAAGCCAGCGTCCCGGTTTCTCTAGGAACCACGGGCCAATCCGGGAAATTTCCTGAATCCTTGTGATGTTGCTTGCCTGATCAAATACGAAGTGGATGCGAGCATTTAGCAACATCCCGCCTTCGTTTTGAATGGCTCCAGGAAAGTCAAATTAGATTAAAGTTGAACATTGACCGTGTTTTTAAAAGAAGGGAAAGCAAAATCATATACTAATTACATCATATTTTATGTAAAACTGTTTATATTTCCGTCTTATTTACTTGCTGCCTCAGACCCACAAATAAGCATTCTGTGTGAATTGGCAAGAACGCGTAGAAAATGAAAATGAAAAGATTCTATTATCACTATCATCAGGTACTGCTATTAATTTTGATGGTCGTCACTATTGCCATGGTCACTATCATTATTGTCTTCATCCTTAAGAT
>BOPN01006606.1:72500-73779 GCA_017312705.2 Penaeus japonicus
TATATATATATATATATATATATATATAATACATATATATATATATATATATATATATATATATATATATATATATCACTATATTTTTTATGATCTGTAAAAGGCTATTGTAGGCTGTATGGACAGTGTGTAAAGTTGTCCCTCATTTAACCCTGATTTTGATATCGTTGACTCTAAACAAGACCAAATTAGTATAAATGATGGTAATCTAAACAATATTGTCTCTTAAATACTCATTTGATGCTAAGAAATATTCTGACACAGAATTAGCCAACGACTGAGAGTATCAAAAGCTTTAGATGGAAGGAAAGAATGGTGTTGGGATTATTTCAAATTAGTAGTAGTAACAGAATGAAGAATTAAACGCAACCGGGATAAATTCTCTCTGATATTGCCTAATGGGGAAATTTAAGTAGCTTGTAAGCCTTACCTGGCGTGATCATAATTACATAAAATAAAGCAAGGATCGTGTAAAGGTAATGCGACTATGGCCAAATGAAGCCCATTAAAGAAGAAGAAGAAGAAGAGTCAAGATAAAAATCATGAAGGCTATAATCTCAGATTAGATATTCCAGATGAAAAAATATATATATATACACTAAATAGCAATCGCAAAACTACCAAAAGATTCCAAATTGAAATTGCAACCTGAAAGAGTTACAGCAATTATACAACGCTTCAATCAGTCCTAAAAAAAAAGTGAAAGAAACTTATGTGGTCTGCTCATGTCTCACGTTATAATGACAGTCCTAAGCTTTGCAGAAATGGGCGTGCATGCTAATGTTCCCGAAGACAAGGGAAGCCGGAAATCATTTTTAATATTCGCGAAGACAGAGAAACCCGAAATGTTTTTTCTTTTTCTTTTTTCTTTCCTTTTTATGGTCGTAAATAGATTTTCTTTGGAATCATACGAGGCCAAGAGAGTCACCGAAGACAGGCAAAGTTGTACAGAATTTATTTTTTTAAGAAAAGGTGCGTACAGCCTTCAAAAAAGTTTGGACTATGACTGTGTTTATATTTTCAGTGAGTTTGAAAAGTCTATAGTCAAATGTAAATAATACAATAAACACATTAAGATTAGGAGAGGTGATAGAAATTCTTGTATACCCTTTAAAGCCAAATGATTGTTATTAGGATGTATAGGAAATATTAGAAGATATCTATGTAAAAGCTTAGATGTATGGAATAAAAGGTGTAAAGAGGGTGTGCCTGTGTATGCATTCGTGTATGAGTGTGTGTGTGAACATATATATGTATATATTTATATGTCTATATATAT
>BOPN01006607.1:5000-7500 GCA_017312705.2 Penaeus japonicus
AATGTTTTCAAACGTTAATAAGCATATAATATGACATCCAATTACTTTAATCATTAAACACTTCACCTATCTTCGTAATTAAATACATTATGGAGAGGAAAAAAATGCGTAATCTGCTAACAATGCTGGAGTTAGTTTCCCTGGCACTGAGGCTCATGGACCAGAATAAAATCTAAATTACCAGCCTATCTATCTATATATATATCTATTCCTCTATTCTTAGTCCAGTCTGATGTAAATAATACAAAATCCTTAAGCTGAATATAAGCTGGATATAATGATCTTGATAATGATATAAATTAATTTCAATCCTTAATTAATGTTGATTTGAATGGCTGCGGTTAACAGTTTTCCATCTGTGGGAATGGGTTATTGGCAGGTTTGTCCGGCCCATATGGTCATTATTCCTTGTACAGTAACTTTGAGTCATTGTTTATTGTTATCATCACCAAGGTCATTATCATAAACGATAATGCTGATAATGAGAAAATTGAGATTAATAACAAAATTGACAGTACTGATAATCGTGATGACGGTAATAACAATAAGAATGATAATATAAATGGTGACGATAACAACGATAATGATAACAAAAAGAATGATAAAAACAATATCATTGTCATGATTGATATTTACATTTTTATCATCCTTACATCAATTCATTTTTATTACTTTTACCATTATTACTATCATTTTGTAAAGTTTCAAAATGTAGCTTTCGATCCGTAGATTCTTTGTGGGACTTCGATATGAGTAGATGGAATTAGTTGTCCAGTGCATGGCCTGAAAGAGTTTTCATCATTTACTTGTTAATATAATCATCATTATCATCACTATTTTTATTGTAAATATGATTTTTTTCTCGTTATTATTATCAGCATTTTTATAACCATTGTTGCTACTACTATTATTATGAAAATTATTTTCATTATCATTATTATTATTACTTTATCATTAAAACTCTATTCTGTATATAGTGGATTTTTCTGTCATACCATCAACACGGTAGAGTGTTTTATTGTTGTTACTGTCGTTACAATATCATTATCATCCCCATTATTATTATTGTTACTATCATTACGATCATTATTATTATCAATATCATCATCGTCATCCCCAAAACCATTCCTGCCGTTATCATTGTTATCATCATAACCATTATCACAAAATCAACACCTTTTCTATGAAATTTTCCTAGTGACTTAATGCAGAATATTCTTTTTTTTTTTAACTACAATTATTATTTCTTAGACTCGGCTGTAACTCGGACTTTCCGCTATAACGTGGACTTTATACCGCCGTGCGCGCCCGCTATTTCCTGCACTAAATTAGCGAGTCGACCGCCATGCTCGGGTCTCGGGACTAAAAGATTACACTTTGGAGCCTGCCTGATTCATATCTTGCGGTCGCGGGATGAGAGAGAGAGAGGGAGAGAGAGAGAGAGGAAGAGAGAGAGAGAGAGAGAGAGAGAGAGAGAGAGAGAGAGAGAGAGAGAGAGAGGGGGGGGGGGTAGAGAGTGAGTGAGAGTGAGAGAGAAAGAGGAAGAGAGAGAGAGAGAGAGAGAGAGAGAGAGAGAGAGAGAGAGAGAGAGAGAGAGAGAGAGAGAGAGAGAGAGAGAGAGAGAGAGAGAAAGGGATGATTGGAGTGGGGTAAGAGCGAGAGTGAGAGAGGGGGGGGGGGTTGAGAGTGAGTGAGAGTGAGAGTGAAAGAAAGAAAGAGAGAGAGAGAGAGAGAGATAGAGATAGAGAGAGAGAGAGAATGAGAAAGAGAGAGAGAGATAGAGAGAAAGAGAGAAAGAGAAAGAGAGAGAGAGAGAGAGAGAGAGAGAGAGAGTAGGGATAGGCAAATAGAAGGTTAATCTCCTTCTACTTGATCTCCGGCTAATGCTGCTTCTTGTTTCATTTTCCTTACAAAATGCTCCTATCTGAACATTATATCTTGTACTCAGTGCTATAAAGACACATTTTCTTATGACATATATTCGCCAGTGTAGAAATAGGTTAGATATAATCCCAAATACCGGAAGATTCATTTCAAAAGCGAAATACATCTGTCACTCACATTTACCGGGTTTCGTGAGCATCGAAATGTCTCTAAGACTTCAAGAACAGACAGGATACGCGGAAAAAAGGGCATCGCAGCTTGATATGCCCGAGTTTCATCTCGGGGAAGGTTAACACCCGGAAAATCACAGGAGAACGTTTGGGTACTGAACCTCTTTTCCCTGGTTCTTACTTCCCCCTTCCTTTTCTCTTCTTCTTCTTCTTCTCCCTCTTCGTTTTTTTCCCTTTTGCTTCTGTTTTTTCTTTCCTTTCTCTCTCTCTCTTCTTTTTTTTTCCTTTTTTTCTTCTTCCCTCTTCTTTCTTTCCTTCCTCTCTTCCATTTTTCCCTCTCCCCTCTTTTTCATTTCCTTCCCTCTCTTCAATTTTCCTTTCTTCTCTTCCTTTTTTCCCTCTCTTCCCTTTTCCCCCTTTTCTCTTTCCTTTCTCCCCTTTACTCC
>BOPN01006607.1:17500-20000 GCA_017312705.2 Penaeus japonicus
TAAAAAAGATAAATAATGCTCGGTCAAATTAGAGACCGCGAGTACAAAGGCTGGTTAAGCGAGATAGATCACACCTCTATCAGTGTTGTGGATTTTTTTCTTCTAAAATTCGCATACCGTGGCAGTATTTACAAAAATGATAATTGTCACATTGATATTAATGTAGATATAGATGAAAAGATCAATTGAAATTATGATGCTGATGATGATGATGATAATCAAAATAATGTTAATGATATTAATAATAAGATAAAATAATAACAATCTCTCGTTCACTTTCTCATATTCTCTCTCTCTACCACTCTGTTACTCTCCTTCTCTCTCTCACTGACTCTCCCTCCCATCCTTCCCTCCCTCCCTCCATCCATAGATCTATCCAATCATCCTTCCCTCACTACCTCTATCAATCCCTTTCTACCTCTATCCCTCACTCCGTCCCTTCATCCCTCCCTCCCTCCCTCCCTCCCTCCTTCCCACCCTACCAACCTCCCTCCCTCCCTCCATAGATCAATCCAATCATTTCTCCTTCCCTCACACCCTACCCCCCCTGCCTCTTTCCCTCCTCACTCCCTCCTTCTTTCCTTCCCTCCCTCCCTCCCTCCCTCCCTCCCTCCCTCCCTCCCTCCCCCCTCCTTCTCAACCCGCAGCGCTCAGCGGAGGTGCAAGGGAGTTAAAAGCATATTCACGTGCATATGTTTGCATGCAACTTGCGCTCAAGTGTCGCCTTTGAGTGTGTTGCAGATGATATTGGGCTCGAGCATGTGTTGTTGGTGATTCATGAGAGAAGGACGTTGGGAGGAGGAGGGGGGGGGGAGCATGATGAATGAGCGGTAGAAACGGGAAGGGGACGGGCGGGGGCGGGGGGGGGGGGGGTATTTAGCGTGTATTCCCTCCCTCCCTCCCACCCTCTCTCCCTTCCTTTGATTTTCTCTCCCACCTACCCTCCCTCCCTCCATCTGTTCATCCATTCATTCAAAAATTGATTAATTCATCTATCCATCTGTCAATCCATCTATCCATTCGTTCATCCGTTCGTTTTCTCGTTCATTCATTCATTTATTCATTCATTCATTCATTCATTCATTCATTCCTTCATCCATCCACCCATCCATCCATCATGTTCGTATCAAATACTCTCACATTCAGACAGGCACACCCACACGCACATTACCACAGACACAGATGCACACACACACACGCACACACAGACACAGACACACACACACACCTAGAATACCCATTTCCGCATCCCTGTCTTCTCACGGAGTATCGTTTAACAGCGTCACTCGACTAGAGAAAGAAAAAGTAAAAGAGAATCAATGTCTGGTCGAGGAAGGGAATCTGATTCGAAGTCCGTGGAATCAGACATCTTTCGACCGATCCTAATCTCCCTTGAAAAGCCCCGCTGGGATATTGGTCCTGCGAAAGTGTATTATCCTACGGCGGCGAAGGCGTCCTCGTGACAGCGAGAAAGGCGGGTTGAGTGAAGGAGAATTAAGACCCGGATGGAAAAATAGGCTTGGCTGGAAGGGATTCGCTCTCCGTCCACAACCGCCGCGGAACAACACCAGATGTGTCACACAAAAGGGTGTGTGGCTTCAAAGGATGTGCATGCACGCGCGCGCGCCTTGTGTGTGTGTATGTGTGTGTGTGTGTGGGTGTGCGTCTATGTGTGTGTGTGTGTGTGTGTGTGTGTGTGTATGTACATGTAGTTAGCAGAGACATCTATGGTACTGTACAATAAGAAATATTAATATCACAATCTTAAAAAATCAAACTAAACACCTCGTTCCATGCAATGCTCGCAATAAGAAAGAACAAAAAAATCTCAACAAGCAAATCGGAAAAGTCAGTCGCCAAAAGTATCTCAGTCAAACGCTGGGGGCGATGACTAAGAGAAAAGTCGACGTTCAAGTTTCGGTGAACTTAGGGAGAAAACGGATAAACGAAGGAGATGAGTCTGATACAGAGTGATATTTCCCGTCTGGCAACTGTTATGGGCCGTCTGATGAATATGGAGGTGCAATGGCAAAGACACGAGGAATATTAACAAAGTTTGTCAGCATCTGCGTTGAAGTGTGTACGAGCGTTTGGGGCGGGGTGGGGCAGGGTGGGGTAGGGTGGGGCAGGGTGGGGCAGGGTGGGGCAGGGTGGGGTAGGTTAGGGTTAGGTGGGGTAGGGTGGGGTGTGTGGGGGAGAGGATGGTTGTGTGTGTGTGTGTGTGTGTGTGTGTGTGTGTGTGTGTGTGTGTGTGTGTGTGTGTGTGTGTGTGTGTGTGTGTGTGTGTGCGTGTATGTTGGAGGGGGGAGGGGGGTCGTCGTGGACACTGGAAAGCACAGTTATATACACGTGAACCATACAAGGGCGAAGCGGATTCCAAAAGCAAACAGCCGGAAAACGGGTCATGAAGATGGCAGAAGCAGACCGTGTCTCTCTTACCTTTACCTGTACACAGGGTTACCAACCTCTGGCGCAGAAATCGAACTACGCATTCAAATCG
>BOPN01006607.1:37500-40000 GCA_017312705.2 Penaeus japonicus
AATAAATATAACAACGATGAAATGAATCATAATAATGATAATTATCGTAGTAGTAAAACGGATAACTAGTAATATTGTTGATATTACGATAATAATAACAGTGATAACAAGGATAACAAAACGGTATTGAAAATGATAATCACAATTCTGGTAACAGCGGCAGTGGTAATGATAAGGATGATAAAAACAACAATAACGATGTTAATAAGAAAATAATATTGATCCATTATCTTCACTATCATTAATGTCATCATCACCATCATCACCGATATCTGTATTGTCTTTATAATAACAACGTCATTTTCATCCTCTTAATCATCATTTCGTTATCATTATCATTATTACTATCACTGCCATTATCACCATCATAATCATAACCAGCATTTCTAACACCAGTCATGTTATCATGAGTGGTTTCAGTCATCACCACAATTATCATTACAATCAAATATCATCAATCAAGTTATCATCACTGTATCAGAACATGAATGCAAAGATCATAACTGAATGAATAAGAAGAAACACAAAGCTTCATGCGTTCTCATTCAAACTTTCTCTGTATTTATTACTCAATAAAATATACAAAACATCGAAGAGCCTCAAAAGACCTCTTTAATATTTCATACAATGTTCGAATAAACAAAACGCAATTCCCAGCTGAAGCTTAAATTCACGAAATTTCGTTTTCTTCTATATGCTAATAAAACTGCTTATTTATGATAAACTCGCGGGGATATAGAATTGTTGATGATGTTTGCAGCACTCGACTGTTTAATTCTCTCCGCGGTTTACTTGTATTTTTTTCTATCTTTTTTCACAAAGCATTTCAGCATTTCGGGCTTATTGCTTTAATTTCTTCATTCGTCTGTTTATATTAGAGTGGATATGTGTTTTTTTTGGGGCGACTACCTGTACCTCTATGTATCCTAACAACACAAGTAAAAAGATCAACACAGATGATAGAATCATGTATATATCATGCTACAAAAATAAGAAGAAAGTCACCTCACCATACCAAAGAATAAAAAAAATAATAATAATAATACATATATATATATATATATATATATATATATATATATATATATACATATATATACATATATATACATACATATTTCTGGTAGATCTACCCAGCAAGACAGCATCCTTCCTCATTGTGACTAATCCTAATATTGATAATGATACAAAAGACCGCTTCCCAGACCGCGGCCTTCGTCCTGTCTGTGACCCCAAGAGGACACAACGTGGCAAACGAAACGAGCATAACTTGTCTGGTGTTAACTCGATTTATGCTTTACGTGGCGAGGTTACAAGTGCAAGGGAGATAGGGAGACATAACTCGGAAGTTAATCAAGTATGTTTTATTATTGTTATTATAATTGTTATTGTTATGTTAATCTTGATTGGTAGTTCATATTAGTTCAGTTAATATCTTTATTATTATCAGTTTTGTTTTTGTTGTTGTTATTATCATCGTCATTATCCTTATTAACATTATTATTATCATTACTACTGTTATTATTATTATCTTCATTATAAAACCATAGTTATTGTTATTAGTAGTAGTGGAATAGTGATAGTAGTAGTGATAATAATAATGTTATCTGAAGTAATAATGCTTAGAATGATTACATCAGTAATGATGGCAATTATGATGATGATAATAATAGTGATGATAATGATAAGAGTAAGAATAATAGCAATATTGATGATAATTTTGATGATAGTAAACATAAAAAATCATAATAATGATTATGATAATCACGATTATGATAATCTACTACTAATCTACTGCTGATGATAATAGAAGTAGAAGTAGTGATGATGATGATGTTTATGAAAATAACAATGATGATAATAATCATAAGGATAAGAAATAATAATGATAGTAATAATCATAAGAATGATGATAATGATAATAACAATATTGATGATAGGTTATGACGATGATGATAATAACAATATTGATGATAAGGATTATGACGATGATGATAATAACAGTGATAATGATCATGATAATCATAATACTGAGAATAATTAGGATAATAGTATAATTAAGATGATAATGATAACAGTAATAATTAGAAATAATAATGATACTAATGACAATAATAATAAACGCAACAATAATGATAATTATGATAATGGTTGCAATGATACCATAAAGTTATAAGTACAAAAAAGTATGAGTACGGTTTTAAAGCATTTTATCTAAAGTCCTAAATGAATTATCTATGTACATATTCAGAAAAAAAGTTTATTCCAGCTTCAAATATATATAGCTAAATAAAAAGTTTAGTATTACTTTTCTGAATTGATTGATTTTGAACTTTGTTTCAATTCATACTCATTCCATTTTATTCACCGTGCATATTTAAGTTTTAATCTGGTCATTAAAATATCCACACCCATATGAGTAATGTTGAGAGATAGATACTGAGTAATTTCTCTTTCAATTTCGCCCTAAACAAATAATCATGCTATAGCAAGTGTCTTT
>BOPN01006608.1:0-2500 GCA_017312705.2 Penaeus japonicus
CAAAAAAAGAAAACGGTAATGCTAACTTGGAATAGATTGTTGTTTGAGGGGAAAATGGAGGGAGGGGGCAAGGGGGGAGGGGCCGAGGGGGGTAGGGGGAAGGAGGAGGGAAGGGTGTGTCACTTCCGTGTTTGAGTAAAGGTAGAGCGAGTGTTATAGTGTCTGTAGTTACTCCCGAGGTTCAAAGGCTTGCAGTGGATACACGAATCCCCTCATTCTCCCCTAACTCTCCCACCTCGTCTCTCTCCCCTCACTCTCCCATCCCTTCTCTCTCCCCTCACTCTCCCATCCCTTCTCTCTCCCCTCACTCTCCCACCTCGTCTCTCTCCCCTCACTCTCCCACCTCGTCTCTCTCCCCTCCCTCTCCCATCCCGTCTCTCTCCCCTCACTCTCCCATCCCTTCTCTCTCCCCTCACTCTCCCATCCCTTCTCTCTCCCCTCACTCTCCCATCCCTTCTCTCTCCCCTCACTCTCCCATCCCTTCTCTCTCCCCTCACTCTCCCATCCCTTCTCTCTCCCCTCACTCTCCCATCCCTTCTCTCTCCCCTCACTCTCCCATCCCTTCTCTCTCCCCTCACTCTCCCATCCCTTCTCTCTCCCCTCACTCTCCCATCCCTTCTCTCTCCCCTCACTCTCCCATCCCTTCTCTCTCCCCTCACTCTCCCATCCCTTCTCTCTCCCCTCACTCTCCCATCCCTTCTCTCTCCCCTCACTCTCCCATCCCTTCTCTCTCCCCTCACTCTCCCATCCCTTCTCTCTCCCCTCACTCTCCCATCCCTTCTCTCTCCCCTCACTCTCCCATCCCTTCTCTCTCCCCTCACTCTCCCATCCCTTCTCTCTCCCCTCACTCTCCCATCCCTTCTCTCTCCCCTCACTCTCCCATCCCTTCTCTCTCCCCTCACTCTCCCATCCCTTCTCTCTCCCCTCACTCTCCCATCCCTTCTCTCTCCCCTCACTCTCCCATCCCTTCTCTCTCCCCTCACTCTCCCATCCCTTCTCTCTCCCCTCACTCTCCCATCCCTTCTCTCTCCCCTCACTCTCCCATCCCTTCTCTCTCCCCTCACTCTCCCATCCCTTCTCTCTCCCCTCACTCTCCCATCCCTTCTCTCTCCCCTCACTCTCCCATCCCTTCTCTCTCCCCTCACTCTCCCATCCCTTCTCTCTCCCCTCACTCTCCCATCCCTTCTCTCTCCCCTCACTCTCCCATCCCTTCTCTCTCCCCTCACTCTCCCATCCCTTCTCTCTCCCCTCACTCTCCCATCCCTTCTCTCTCCCCTCACTCTCCCATCCCTTCTCTCTCCCCTCACTCTCCCATCCCTTCTCTCTCCCCTCACTCTCCCATCCCTTCTCTCTCCCCTCACTCTCCCATCCCTTCTCTCTCCCCTCACTCTCCCATCCCTTCTCTCTCCCCTCACTCTCCCATCCCTTCTCTCTCCCCTCACTCTCCCATCCCTTCTCTCTCCCCTCACTCTCCCATCCCTTCTCTCTCCCCTCACTCTCCCATCCCTTCTCTCTCCCCTCACTCTCCCATCCCTTCTCTCTCCCCTCACTCTCCCATCCCTTCTCTCTCCCCTCACTCTCCCATCCCTTCTCTCTCCCCTCACTCTCCCATCCCTTCTCTCTCCCCTCACTCTCCCATCCCTTCTCTCTCCCCTCACTCTCCCATCCCTTCTCTCTCCCCTCACTCTCTCATCCCTTCTCTCTCCCCTCACTCTCCCCCTCTCCTTCTTTCTCCCTCACTCTCCCCATCCCTTCTGTCTCCCCTCACTCTCCCATCCCCTACTCTCCCCTCACTCTCCCCATCCCTTCTCTCTCCCCTCACTCTCCCATCCCTTCTGTCTCCCCTCACTCTCCCATCCCTTCTCTCTCCCCTCACTCTCCCATCCCTTCTCTCTCCCCTCACTCTCCCCTCCCTTCTCTCTCCCCTCACTCTCCCATCCCTTCTCTCTCTCCTCACTCTCCCTCCCCTTCTCTCTCCCCCTCCCACTCTCTCCCATCCCTTCCTCTCTCCCCTCACTCTCCCATCCCCTTCTCTCTCCCCCTCCCACTCTCCCCATCCCCCTTCTTTCTCTCCCTCCTCTCCCATCCCTTCTCTCTCCCCTCACTCTCCAATCCCTTCTCTCTCCCCTCACTCTCCCATCCCTTCTCTCTCCCCTCACTCTCCAATCCCTTCTCCTCTCCCTCACTCTCCAATCCCTTCTCTCTCCCCTCACTCTCCCATCCCCTCTCTCTCCCCCTCCTCTCTCATCCCTTCTCTCTCCCCTCACTCTCCAATCCCTTCTCTCTCCCCTCACTCTCCCATCCCTTCTCTCTCCCCTCACTCTCCAATCCCTTCTCTCTCCCCTCACTCTCCCATCCCTTCTCTCTCCCCCTCACTCTCCCCATCCCTTCTCTCTCCCCTCACTCTCTCATCCCTTCTCTCTCCCACCTCTCTCATCCCTTCTCTCTCCCTCACTCTCCAATCCCTTCTCTCTCCCCTCACTCTCCCATCCCTTCTCTC
>BOPN01006608.1:10000-20000 GCA_017312705.2 Penaeus japonicus
TTCTCCCACCTGCCTCTCTCTCTCTCTTTCTTTCTCTTTTTTCTCTCGCTCTTTCTCTTTTTTTTCTCTCTATCCCCCCCCCCCCCCATGCAACTGTCTCTCTCTTTCTCTTTTCTCTCTCTGTGTCTCCCCCACCCACCTCTCTCTCTGTTTCTCTTTTTTTCCTCTCTCTCTCCCTTTCTCCCTCCCCCCTCCCTCTCTCCTTCTCTCTTTCTCCCCCTCTATCTCTCTATCTCTCTCTCCTACTCGCCTTCTCTCCCTCTCTCTCCCTCTCTCCTTCTCTCATTCTCTCTCTTCCTCCCTTCGATGTCCAATTATCTCTTCCTATTTTTCCTTACTTCTCCCTCTCGAAACGCCCCTCTCTGAAATTTGAAAAAAAAAAAAAGTTATTTGTGTCCATAAATTCCAAACGTTGATGTATGTACAGTTGGACACACATTTGACCAAGAGGGGCTGAGTGGTTGGTACACCTGGCAAGGTTATAGGAATAAATGTAGTCATCAATGATACATATCCCCCCCCACCCCCCCCCCCCAAAAAAAAAAAATAAAAAAAATCTTCATGACTTTCAGATGAAGAGATACAGAGAGACGTTTGAGAGCTTCTCAGTTTTGACAATATGTTCGTGTTCCTATGACTCTGGGGGTTGGTTTTTTTTGGGGGGGGGAGGGTATTATTTATATTGGAGTAAATTTTGTAAGATATTCATCCGTAGAGTTTCGACACTTCTTGTTACTAGATTTGGTTTTACATATTTTCAGAAATAGATTTTCTGAGAAAAAAGGTTCTGGATTCCTCCAAAGAATGTTGCCTCTTTAGTTTGTTTGAAAGTCCTTTAATTCTCCTAAGTCTCCTAAGTTTCCATTAGCTATTTTGGTAGGACTTTTGTCCCGTCAAATTTACCCCTTGATTTTTTCCTTTATTCTTTGACACACTGCATCGGCTGCACTGATTATTGTTACATTTTTTTTCCTGCTTTTCCTTTTAGCTTATCATCATTAATCATTTTTTTGTGGGAGGTATATCTTCCCTAATCATTTGTATCAACGATTATTGAAAAGAATGTTCGGTTTAGATATTCATTTTTTAGGTGAAGCGAGATCGTGTTGTCCTCCAGCAGACACGAGTGCTTCTGGACTGAAGTTTTTCAGGCCAGAGAACACCTCGCTCGTCTAGCCCTTGCCCTAGCCCCAGCCCCAGTCCCAGCCTAGCCCCAGCCCTAGCTCTAGCCCCAGCCCTAGCTCTAGCCCTTGCCCCAGCCCTTGCCCCAGCCCCAGCCCCAGCCCTTGCCCCAGCCCCAGCCCCAGCCCCAGCCCTAGCCCTAGCCCTAGCCCTAGCCCTTGCCCTTGCCCTAGCCCCAGCCCTAGCTCTAGTCCTAGCCCCCACTTCAAGCTCTCTACCCTACTATACCTGAATATTGACTACCCTGAGCAAATGTATATCATATACATCTAAGGTATTACAAAATCATTTTACAAAACATTATGTCTTATACCATGATATAGTATATACTGAAAATGTAATATGTATTCATGTATTACATTAACACTAGATATATTCACAATATGTTTGATCTTGTTTCATGTTTATGTACAGAGATAAAAGATAAATTATGTATTAGGTAAATGTGCATTCTGGTCGTTATCCACCAGTGTCGGAGAGTTGCTCCGCTCGCTCGCCGTTGATTTGCTATTGCCAGTGCAGGGAGAAGTAATCCTGCCTTAAAATGCTGTCAGAGATGTGGTCCTTACCCTCCTAAGGTATTCTGCATCCCTCCCTCTCCTCCCTCGTTCCTTCTGCATCCCTCCCTCTCCTCCCTGCAGAAGGAACGAGGGAGGAGAGGGAGTGATGCAGAAGGAATGAGGGAGGAGAGGGAGTGATGCAGAAGGAACGAGGGAGGAGAGGGAGAGATGCAGAAGGAACGAGGGAGGAGAGGGAGGGATGCAGAAGGAACGAGGGAGGAGAGGGAGGGATGCAGAAGGAACGAGGGAGGAGAGGGAGGAGAGGGAGGGATGCAGAAGGAACGAGGGAGGAGAGGGAGGGATGCAGAAGGAACGAGGGAGGATCACTCCCTCTCCTCCCTCGTTCCTTCTGCATCTCTCCCTCTCCTCCCTCGTTCCTTCTGCATCCCTCCCTCTCCTCCCTCGTTCCTTCTGCATCACTCCCTCTCCTCCCTCGTTCCTTCTACATCATTCTCTCTCTTCCCTCATTCCTTCTGCATCACTCCCTGAATATCATCTTTGACACTCTAAAGCCCTTTATATGATTTTTGGCGGAAATTCGAGCAATCCCATAAAAAAAAGAAATCAAAATTGAAAATATGGGGTATGTAATTGATCTAAATATTTGTCCTTTTTTTGTTCGTAAATGCAATCAGACATGCTCTATCAAAAAAGAAAAAATATATATATAAGGATAAAAAGATGATAACAGAAAAGGATTGTGAATCTTTTTTTCTTTATTATCATCATTATTATTATTATTCTATTTTTTCATTTTTTTAGTTGAGATCTTCCACTTGCAAGAACGAAAAATAATCGGGGTCAAAGGTCCAACTGGAAATAAATCATATAATTGTGAGGCGTGTGTGTACATATGCTAATCATACCATGCAATTAATTTCCACTAGGTTGACATCAACTGAAGTAATACACTATACATATCTATATTTATCTATCTATATATATATGTATGTGTATTTGATTGTGTGTGTGTGTGTGTGTGTGTTTGATTGAGTGTGTGTATGTGTATGTGTATGTGTGTAAGTGTTTGATTGAATGTGTGTGTGTATGTGTGTGTTTTGATTGAGTGTGTGTGTGTGTTTAATTGAGTGTGTGTGTGTGTGTATGTGTGTGTGTGAGTGTGTGTGTGAATGTGTGTATGTGTTTGATTGAGTGTGTGTGTGTGTTCGTTTTTCCGTCTCTCAAACAGAACCTGACTGACATGGTTGTAATACTGGAGGCATATTTTCCCATTTCTAGGATACAATCGCCCTCCCCCCCTCTCTCTCCTCTCTCTCTCTCTCTCTCTCTCTCTCCTCTCTCTCTCTCTCTCTCCTGTCTCTCTCTCTCTCTCTCCTGTCTCTCTCTCTCGCTCGCTCTCTCTCTCTCTCTGATGAGAAACAATAATGGAGATGATGATGATAATGATAATAACAAAAAAGATGAAAAATAATAGATACACCAGCAACATCATTTCTTTGAATAATGATAATGATAACAGTACTGCCAATAACTAAAACAATTTGATTATAAAAATGATAAAGTTTATATAGCAGGAAATCCATATCTAAATTATAAACAAAGATCACTAACCTGGATTAGTTATTTTAGTTACTGCGCCTGCGGGTTAATTAACTTTATCTTGATTATGTTGCACCAGGTAAGTGTGCATCGTGCAATTGCTACCGGGTTAGTTCATTATGATTTGTTTTCTTTTCTTTCTTTTACTTTTTTCGTGTCTTTGTGTCTTTTTCGTCTCTCTCTCTCTCTCTCTCTCTCTCTCTCTCTCTCTCTCTCTCTCTCTTTCTCTCTCTCTTTCTCTTTCATATTTTTTTGCTGATCTTATATTTTTCTTAATGAAAATTATTTTTTTTCCCCAATTCTTATCCTTTGTCTTTTATGTATCGGTTAATTTCACCGTTCTATGTATTAGCTTTTTCTACGTTTTTGTCCAGTGACTTTTTATATGAATTTATTTTTTTTCGACCAACAACTTCATGCATAGTTTTTTTTTTTTTTTTTTCATTAACGAAGTATTGCGTAACGAGCGTGCTGTTTCAAGAGGACTTTACTTTTATTTATATCTACATCTATCAATCTCTCTCTCTCTCTCTCTCTCTCTCTCTCTCTCTCTCTCAGTTTCTCTCTCTCTCTCTCTCTCTCTCTCTCTCTCTCTCTCTCTCTCTCTCTCTCTCTCAGTTTCTCTCTCTCTCTCTCTCTCTCTCTCTCTCTCTCTCTCTCTCTCTCTCTCTCTCTCTCTCTCTCTTTCTCTCTCTGAACCTAAAAAGATCGAAATTATTAATCAAGATGCATTCTTCTCTATGAATAGTAGGGGAGCGCTGGACTCTCTTAACAGCAGGGCCCTGTGATTGAGCACATTGTACACGAGTGCCGATTGGTTACCCAATCTGGTTATCCAATTGGTTATCCAATTGGTTAACCGAATGGCTGCGAGGCCAGGGACGTGTGATTACACTCGTCTGGATCCCATCGCATGTCGGTATCACCCTTAATGAGGCTGTGGATGAGGTAGCGAAGGAGGCAGCTAAAAAAAATGTGAGGTGGACATACAAAGTGCTCGGACTCTTAAGCAGGCAAGGAGCAATATCAAGAGGATGCAGTTAGACTATGATGAGATTAAGAAAGTCGAGTCGATTAAGACGAGCGGAACCTTGCAACACTACATGCATTTAGCGATGAACACAGACTTCACTTCAAGAGCAAGTGGGAAATCTCTGTGCATATGAGAATTAGGTTAGGGTATAAATACTATTAGGAGTTAGGTGTCCCGACAGGTGAACAGGAAAAAGAATGCAGGGTGTGTAGGTCACCAAGGTCACACACCTTAGTACACTATATCTTACAGTGTCCCATGCTTCAGATTTACAGAAACTCAGAGATAGCTGGACTCCCCGAACAAGCTGTATGGATGTTTAGAAATGGCCAGGTATTTCAAATTTTAAAGAAGTACAAACACTTTGCATCAATTACATAATTATAATTGACACCTGTGTATATCCGATTGTGACATCCCTTCTGCTGAGACTATGATAGCCCGAGCAGGATTTTACTGAGATGTGGGTGAATATCCTTTATGATACATCATCCTGTTGAATACAAATATATTTCTGTATGTATGGGCGTCACATATTCAAGTAATTAATTATGTGACCTCAGGAGAGGACTTAGCATGGTGAGGGTGATAATTTATACTGTTATATCGCTCTTCTGAAATGTAAACAGTTAACTCAATATGCTTGAGATTAGTCCACCTTTTGTACTGTGTTTATTTCAACATATTGACATAGCTACAAAGTTTCATAAAAGGTATGTGAGTCCAAGGAGGGACTAAGATTAGGGTGAGGATAACCTATGTTAACCCCTCCTTTTGAGATGTAAGGAAATACTAGTCTCAATAATCTTGTCAAAGTCTCTCTCTCTCTCTCTCTCTCTCTCTCTCTCTCTCTCTCTCTCTCTATCTATCTATCTATCTCCCCTTTCTCTCTTTCTCTCTCTCTCTCTCTCTCTCTCTCTCTCTCTCTCTCTCTCTCTCTCTCTCTCTCTCTCTCTCTCTCTCTCTCCCTCCCCCTCTCTCTCTCTCTCTCTCTCTCTCTCTCTCTCTCTCTCTCTCTCTCTCTCTCTCTCTCTCTCTCTCTCTCTCTCTCTCTCTCTCTCTCTCTCTCTCTCTCTCTCTCTCTCTCTCTCTCTCTCTCTCTCTCTCTCTCTCTCTCTCTCTCTCTCTCTCTTTCTCTCTCACTCTCTCTCTCTCTCTCTCTCTCTCTCTCTCTCTCTCTCTCTCTCTCTCTCTCTCTCCCTCTCTCTCTCTCTCTCTCTCTCTCTCTCTCTCTCTCTCTCTCTCTCTCTCTCTCTCTCTCTCTCTCTCTCTCTCTCTCTCTTTCTCTCTCTATCGCAGTTCAAATTCATAACTGGCAACTTTACACTTCAGCAACAAATATCCCTTTACAAATGCAATAACTATACTTTAGCTCATTATTTTATCGCTTGATTCTAAAATTAATTAATGGAAATCTATGGTACTCGAATTTCAATAGGTAATTATCGACACAGAAAATTATATATGAGTATAATGCATTTGTCTGAGAAGTGAATTTGTGACGATGATGATAATGTTGGTAATGATGACTATTGTTATGATAATGATGACAGTGGTTATGATTGTGACAATGTTTGTCATTGTTATAACAACGGCAATGATAGTAGTAATCATTATGATAGTATTTAAGAATGATGATGACGATGATGATAATGTCAATGATAATGATGATAAAGATGATGATGATAATAAAGTCATGATAACAGATATAACGGTCATAGCAACAGAAACGGTGATGACAACAATAATGATAATGATAATTTCAATATCATCTGTAAGTAAAACACACAAGGAAATATATATATATATATATATATATATATATATATATATATATATATATATATATATATATATATATATATATATATACTTATAAAAGTTTATTCATTAATTAGTAAATAAACATCAATATTTTTTTTATACTTTTGTATTTTTTTGTCTCTTCTTTCTTCTTAATTCTTTTTTTTCTCTTCCTTTTTTTCTTTTTAGCAACGCCTGCTTGCAACGAAATTGGACGACTCGTTTTGAATTTCGACCTGATCATGCAGCCATGAGCGGTTTTAGCATGATTTTGTTGCAAGCAGAGTTGATGAGGTCATGCACGAAGTCGCGTTGAGAGAGCAAAAGTAACAACTTTTGTTATGATTTTTTTTTTTCATTCATACTTCTACTCTTCGTTGTATAGATTGCAACATGGAGAATTATTGAACAAACACACAGCACAACACAACAAATACACACACACCACACACACACAAACAAACACACACACACAAACAAACACACACACAGCACACACATACAAACAAACACACACACAGCACACACACAGCACACAAACACACACGCAGCACACACACAAACACACACACACAAAAAAAAAACACTCACACAGCACACACACACACACACACAAACACACAAACACACACACACATTATCCTCCTCTACACCCTAAACACCACTCTACTTAACCACGCCCCTTGGTCAGTGTAGATAACTCGACACTTAAAGTTAAAAACACTTAGTAACATCCTATAAAAGCAGGGTAATCCGACCTATAGTACACACAAAGGGTTGAGAGTAGGGACAAAATCAAGACCTTTTTTTTCTTTGATGAGAGAAAGGGGAAGGGGTAGAGAGATTATATCTATCGAAATATATCTATCGAAATATATCTATTAAAGCGGGTAGTAAATAAATAGTAAATAGTAGACACAAAGGGTTGAATGCAGGGACAAAATGAAGGCCTTTTTTTCTTTGATGAGAGAAAGGGGAAGGGATAGAGAGTTTATATCTATCGAAATATATCTATCGAAATATATCTATCGAAATATATCTATCGAAATATATCTATCGAAATATATCTATCGAAATAAGGTTCTTGATAGTTTCAATGTCTATGAGTTTGCATCGTGAACGACGTATGATTAGCGTAATCTTTATTATAATTAATAGGAATATGATTATTATCATTAATATGATTTTTTGTTATTATCATTAATAAGATTATCGGTATTATTATTGATTGGAATATCATTATTATCATTAATAGGATTATCATTATTATCCTTATTTTCATTATCTTCATAATCATGCATTTGCTAAGAAAACATAACTATTAACTTCAAAGACAGAGAGATAAGAAGAGTACCTGGACCAAAAATGAGTTAGAAAAACGGACGAAAAATATTTCAATATAACGATAAAATTACCCTTCCCCCCCCCCAAAAAAAAAAAAAAAAAAAAAAAATCGGAAAATCCTATACAAGGCCGAATTTTAATGAAAAAAAAAATATATATATATTTTGTGTTCCTTCCTGATCTTCTGTTCCATCTGAATAAAAATCCATCTCGCCATTTATTCTTAAATTTTATCATCCATTCTACTCCATTACTGTCTCAGAATGTTCGAGAAACTCAAAGTAATCAAAGAAACAAAGAAAGAGTTTCAAAAAAAAAGAAGAAAAAAAATGAAGGAAGTTCCAGCATTGTACCTAAAAAATGAGAAACTTTTCCTCCTTTTTTTCCGATATTCAGTTAAACAAGTGAAAAAAAAACAAAAAAAATAAAAAAACTGGTAAACATTGCAGTTCAAACTTCCTTTTTCGCAAGTTTAAAATTGTTGACAGAAGCAACGTTAGAGTGGGTCTCACTAGCTGACGGCTTACACGGTAGAGACGAAGGAGGGAGGGGGTAGGGGGGAGGTGAGGGGGGAGGTGAGGGGGGGTTGGGTGGGGTAGGGGGGAGGTGAGGGGGGGTTGGGTGGGGTAGGGGGGAGGTGAGGGGGGGTAGGGGGGGAGGTGTAGGGTATGGATGACGGGTGGGGAGTGGAGGGGCGGGGGGAGGTGGGGGAGTAAGGTTGAGGGGGGATAGAGAGAGGGAGAAAGAGAGGAAGAGGGTGTGAGTGCAGAGGTGAGTGTAAAGAGAGGGGTGGGGGGGGGGGGGAAGAGAGGGATAGGGAAGGGAGAAGGAAGAGAAAGAGTGGTGAGATAAAAGAGAGAAAGAGAGAGAGAGAGAGAGAGAGAGAGAGAAATGAAGAGATACATATGTAGGAAGAGAAGAAGAATAGGGAAACAAAGAAAGGGGAAAGAGAGGGATAGGGAAGGGAGAAGGAAGAGAAAGAGTGGTGAGATGAAAGAGAGAAAGAGAGAGAGAGAGAGAGAGAGAGAGAGAGAGAGAGAAATGAAGAGATAGATATGTAGGAAGAGAAGAAGAATAGGGAAACAAAGAAAAAGAGAGATAGAGAGAGAAAAAAAAAAAATAGACACAAACCAGAACACACAAACAAACAAACACTACCACAGAAAACCCCTCAAACCTCAACCCCCCCCTCCCTCAAAAAAAAAAAAAAAAAAAAAAAAAAAAAAAAAAATCATACACAAATAAATGAATAAAAAGAGACAGAAAACAAAACGCAAAAACTCTAACAGAAACAGAACAACAGATAACCATTCGTAAAGACATAAAAAGAGAGGTAACGAGAAGGAACAAAAGCACAAGTGAACATAGAGACATTAGACTGCTCGAAATGCCACGGGGTTTCCTGTATTATATGACTTACGTGTTTAGGAAAATAGTTATTTTTTGGTTATCATCATTGTTCTTATTCGTATTTGTTTAAAGATTATTATGAGAATCAACAGGGTGTATTTGTTTTGACTTGATAGTTAAAAAGGAGTTAAAAGGAAGGTGATTCAGGAAAGAAAATGTGAATATTTCTAGGATTTGGGGGTAAAGGGAGAAAAAAAAACAGATTAGTTCCCCCTTAAAAAGAATCGCAAAACACAGAAATGGGTAGAAATTTCCACGTTAGACGAGGAAGTGTAGGGTACAGAATAAGGTGAATAAAAGAAAAGCATAGCAGAAACGAGAAGAGAAAGAAGAGGAAGAATAGGAGAAAAGGGGAGGAAGAGGAGGAATAGGAGAAAAGGGGAGGAAGAGGAGGAATAGGAGAAAAGGGGAGGAAGAGGAGGAATAGGAGAAAAGGGGAGGAAGAGGAAGACGAGGAGTAGGAGAAGGAAAAGGAGAAACAATAGAGGAGAGAGAGAAGGCGGAGGAGAGTGAGAAGAAAGAAGAAGAGGAAAAGAACGATAAAGAAGAAGAAATGATGCAAGAGAAGGATGGGGATAAAAAGAGGGCGAATGATAATAATAAGAGGAGCAAGAAGAGGCTGAACACGAGGAGGACGACGAAGAGGGGAAATAAGAAGAGGAAAAGAAGAAGAAGAACCAGTAGGAGGAAAAAGAGGAACAATAGGAGAAGAATTGAAATAGAAAAGGAGGAGAGAGAGAATAAGAGAAAAAAAGAAAAGAAAAGGAAGAGGAAGAAGGAGAAAGAGAAACAGAAGAAGAAACAGATTGAGAAAAAAGAGGGAAAAATAAGAAGAGGAAGAGAAGAAAAACAATAAAAAAAAATAGAAGGAGAAAAGGAAGAAGAGAAATTATTCAAGAAAGAGAAAGAGAAAATTAAGAAGAAAAAAATAAAAGAAGAGAAGAAGAAAAGAAAAAAAGAAAACAACAAAAGAAAGAGAAGGAGAAAGAGGGAGAAGAAGATAAGGAGAAAAGAAAATAGAAAAAAACAACCAAAGAAAGAGAAGGAGAAAGAGGGAGAAGAAGATAAGGAGAAAAGAAAAGAGAAAAAACAACAAAAGAAAGAGAAG
>BOPN01006608.1:25000-30200 GCA_017312705.2 Penaeus japonicus
CCCTCATCACCACCTCTTCCATCTCTTCCTCGTCCTCCTCGTCCTCCTTCTCCTCCTCCTCGTCCTCCTTCTCCTCCTCCTTCTCTTCCTTCTCCTTCTCTTATTCTTCCCTTTTCATCTGCATTTTCCTTTTAATGTCAGTGATAAGTATCGCTTGTTAACAAAATAGCCATAATCCGGGGTCTTTGCCGGATGTTTGAAGTTCGTTATAAATTTGGGATTGCATGTCTGTGTGTATTTGGAGTATGTACGTATACGTGTGTATGTGTGTGTGTGCTCTGTGTGTGTGTGTGTGTGTGTGTGTGTGTGTGTGTGTGCTCTGTGTGTGTGTGTGTGTGTGTGTGTGTGTGCTCTGTGTGTGTGTGATCTGTGTGTGTGTGTGGGGGGGGATATACATAGAGAGAAAGAGAGAGAGAGAAAGAACGAGAGAGAAAAAGAAAGAGAGAGAGAGAAAGAGAGAGAGAGAGAGAGAGAGAGAGAGAGAGAGAGAGAGAGAGAGAGAGAGAGAGAGAGAGAGAGAGAGAGAGAGAGAGAGAGAGAGAGAGAGAGAGAGAGAGAGAGAGAGAGAGAGAGAGAGAGAGAGAGAGAGAGAGAGAGAGAGAGAGAGAGAGCATGTGTGTGTGGATGATTGTGTTTATATAATGTATTGAAAGGAGGGATGAAACGAATTCAGTGAAAATGTGTTTGCAATATGTGCATGAATTTCAAAGCACTCTGCACACAAAATGCTTCACACGAAATAACTTTTTTTTTAATATGTAATGGGTTTTCTGACAGTTTGTGCTTATATGTGTATGAGTATGTATCTGTGTGTGCGTTCGTGCGTGTGAGTATGTGCGTATATAAGCGTGTGTGTGTATGTGTGTGCGTGTGTGTGTGCGTGTGTGTGTGTGCATGTGTAAGCTTGTATATTCAAATGTTTATATTTAAGTGTCTGTATGTATGTATCTCTATGCATACATACGAATATTTCCCAACGCATATGAATACGAGGGAGAATTTGAATTAAAAAATAATGACAATAAAAAAAGATGTAATAATAAATTGAAAGGAAGGAAGAAATGAAAACGACCCCATTAAAGAGGAGAGGGAACACGGGTACAAAAGTCTACGCACGCAAACATCCACATTTCACCGCCGGTTTTTGAAAAGGAGAAAGACCGAAGGAGAGAAAGAGGAGAGAAAGGCAACAGACAAGTAAATAGAGGGAGAAAGAGAGAAAGAGAGAGAGAGAGAGAGAGAAAGAGAGAGAGAGAGAGAGAGAGAGAGAGAGAGAGAGAGAGAGAGAGAGAGAGAGAGAGAGAGAGAAAGAAAGAAAGCCAAAGAGAGAAAAGAAAGCAGAGCAAGATTAAGAGACCGAAAAAAAACAGAGACAGACAGATATAAAAGAGAGGCACAGAGACATACACAGAGCTAGAGAGATAGAGAGAGAGAAATAGACAAAGACAATAAAGCAAAATAACACAAGCAAAGAAACGGAAAGCGGACTAACCCCCCCCCCCCCCCCTCCCCCCCCAACACCCCCGTAGACGCAACGCGAGCGAGGTAGATAGACCTAAATAAGGGGGAGAGAGTCCGCTAGAAATGCAGCGAAACGAGGCCATTAAATATTCATGCATGCTTAGTTCTGATTGGCCAGAGGATAAGTGCTTCGGAATAAAGAGACTTGCCAAGGAAAATGGAAACTATTGCGATGTCTATCATGGCGTGTGCATAGACTGTGAGTGCAAGATGTTGATATTTTTTGTTATCATTTATCTTCGTTTTTTTTTTTTTTTTATTAATTTTTTTTCTTTTTTTTTTGTATTTTATCTTCTTTCTTTTTATTCTTATTCTTTATATTTCTCTTTCTTCTTCTTCGTTCTTCTTCTTTCTCCTTTTTCTTTTTCTTTTTTCTTCTTCTTCCTCTTCTTTATTCTCTTTCTCCTATATACTCTTCTTCCTACTTCTTCTTCTTTATTCTTCTCTCACTTCTTCTTTATTCTCCTTCTTCTTTTTTGTTGTTCTTCTTATTCATCTTCTTCTTCTTCCTTCTTCTTTGACTTTCCTCTTCTTTTTTCTTCTTATTCATCATCCTTTTCTTTCTTCTTCTTTTCATTCATCTTCCTCTTCTTTCTTCTTCTTCTTCTCACTCATCTTCCTCTTCTTACTTCTCATTCATCTTCCTCTTCTATCTTCTTCTTCTTTGACTTCTTTCTTCTTCTTCTCATTCATCTTCCTCTTCTTTCTTCTTCTTCTTCTTCTCATTCATCTTCCTCTTCTATCTTCTTCTTCTTCTTCTTCTCTTTTCTTCTTCTCATTCATCTTCCTCTTCTTTCTTCTTCTTCTTCGACTTCTTTCATTTTTTCTTCTCATTCATCTTCCTCTTTTATCTTCTTCTTCTTCTTCTTCTCACTCATCTTCCTCTTCTTCTACTTTTTTTTTAATTGTTATAATTATACTTCTCTTTTTTTATTCAGATGATTATGTCTATGTCATGATGATAATGATGGAGGAAAGAGTAGAAAAGGAGATGATGATAAAGACGAGAAGAAGGAGAATTGAATGATAATAGGGATAATGATGATAACAGTGTAAGAACATAATGATTGCAATTGCTTCGATAATGCTAGCAACAATATCAATAACATAGACAACGATGATATTTATCATGATGATAATGATTTTACTGACAGTGACGATAATGAGGATGATAATAATAACGATAAGCATAATGATAAATGGTGATAATAAGAATGATACCAAAACAATGATTTTGATAAGAATGATAATGAAAATAATGATGATGATAAGAATGATAATACGATAAACATAATGATAAATCATGATAATAAGAATAATATCAAAACAATGATTTTGATAAGAATGATCATGAAAATAAAGATGATGATAAGAATGATAATAACGATAAACATAATGATAAATCATAATAATAAGAATGATACTAAAACAATGATTATTAATAATGATAATAAAAATAATGATGGTGATAAGAATGATGATGAAAACAATGGTAGTGATAACAGTTGCAATAAAAACAGCAGCATTATCAGTGACAGGATAGAAATAGGAATTTGGTTCATAATAAAAGTAAGCTAAGTAAAGCTGTATTATCCATAATGATAGTATTTATGATTGCAACAATAACGAACCTATAATTAGCAATTGCAGGAAATGGTGGGGTTGAATTTCAAAGGTAAATATACGACCATATTTCAAAAGAAATTAAACGACCGCAAAATTGTGGAGTGAAATATATTATTTTAGTGATGATGAATTATTGTAGAACTTAACGAATAGAATGATAAACAAATAAATGGTCGTGTGTGTGTGTGTGTATGTGTGTGTGTGTGTGTGTGTGTGTGTGTATGTGTGCGTGTGTGTGTATGTGTGTGTGTGTGTGTGTGTGTGTGCATGTGTGTATGTTTGTATGTGTAATTCTTATTTCTCTCCACTCTCTCATTTACTTCCCTCTTTCTCTCTCTCTTTCTCACTGTACTCCTCCCTCTCCTTCTCTCTTTTTTTACTCTCATTCTCCCTCTTTATCTCTCTCCCTTTTCCTCAATAGCATGCCCTCCTTTCTTCTCTCTCTCTCTCTCTCTCTCTCTCCCCCTCCTCTCTCTCTCTCCTTCTTTCCCCATCTTTCTCCCTCCCCCTCTCTCTCTCTCCCCCCTTCATACCCAATCTCTCCCCCTCCCCTTCCCCCTCCTCCTCCTCCCCCCCTCTCTCTCTCCCCCCTTCATTCCCAATCTCTCCCCCTCCCCCTCCCCTTCCCCCTCCTCCCCCCCCTCTCTCTCTCACTTCACCAACCTCTCTTTCACTCACCGACATCCCTTCCCCTCACCAGCTCTTTCTCCCTCATAAAAGCGCCTCGGCTCTCAAACACACAGCCAGGCTCGGCTCTCTCTCGCTCGGTCTCCGGTAGAGCTTTTTCTCTCCTCGTCTTCTGCATCTCCTCGACCTTCTTCTTCACCTTCGTGTTATCGACCTGTGGACTTACGCTACTCTTGCTAGACTTTGTTATCTCTTTCCTTTTCTCCTTCTTCGTCTTCTTCTTCTTTCTTTCTTTCTTCTTTCTGCTTCTTCTTTTTCTTTCTTTCTTTCTTTCTTCTTTCTGATTCTTCTTTTTCTTCTTTCTTTCTTTCTTTCTTATTTCTTCTTTTTCTTCTTTCTTTCTTTCTTTCTTGTTTCTGCTTCTTCTTTTTCTTCTTTCTTTCTTCTGCTGTTTTTTTTTATTTTTATTTTTTCATCAAGCTTTCTTTTTGTTCTTCTTTCTCTTACTCCTCTTCCTCCTCCTCTTCTTTATCGACCTGTGGATCTACGCTACTCTTGCTAGATTTTGTTGTTTCTTTCCTTTTCTCCTTCTTCATCTTCTTCTTCTTTTTCTTTCTTCTTCTTTCTTCTTCTTTTTCTTCTGCTGTTTCTCCTTTTCTTACGCTTTCTTTTTGTTCTTCTTTCTCTTATACCTCTTCTTCTTTTTCTTCCTTCTCCTCCTCTTTATCGACCTCCGGCATACGTTACTCTTGTTAGACTTTGTTATGTCCTTCCTTTTCTCCTTCTTCTTCTTCTTCTTTTTTCTCCTCCTCCTTCTTATTCTCTTTCTCCTTATCCCCTTACTCTCTCTTCAATCCCATTCCCCCTCCACCCTTCTCTCTCCTTCCCTCTTTCTCAAAGGCCCCCACCCAACGCACATATACAGAGCACTAACCACAGCGCACCACGCCCACCCAACGCCCACCCTACGCCCACCAGCCGCCCTCACCCACCACCCACTCTTCAAGACCCCACCCGAGGCTCTCCTGTTTGTTTACACCTTGCTCAAGTGTTTCACAACCTTTCAGTCTTAAGAGAGAGCTAACGGCCTAGGAAAAAAAAAAGAAAAAAAAAGGGCCAAAGAATCTTGAAGAGGAAAAAAAAAAAAAATGGGGGAGGGCTTTCAACTTCTCATTTTCTTTAAAGGGGGTTTCGGGATAGGGTGGTTCTGCGTTCTGTTCCTAGGAGAAAAAGTAAATAAGTTTGTTTATGGCTCGTGCGTGCGTGGGGAAGCTAGAATATTAAGGTTATTTTGTTTGTCATGTGCGATCTCTAGTATAGGGAATTCCTATTAAGGACTGTTGTTACTATCTATTTAATATTTCTTATAAGCTAGCAGTCATCAGGAAATTCTAAGGAGATGAGTATATATACAATTTCCCTGTAA
>BOPN01006608.1:49895-59895 GCA_017312705.2 Penaeus japonicus
ATCTGTGAATTTCGAGAAAAAAAATATTGAAAATATACATTCTTTTTTATATATATAAAGATTGTTTACTGTTGAATATTTACTTTGTGGTGATAAATTTTGAAGGTTGACTAATACTTCATGTTTTTTATAAGATTAATGTTTTTATACTTCAAGTTTTGTGAAGTGTAAGAAGTGATTTGAAGAAAATATCAAATGTTGGTAGTTTGTTACGTACGAAGATGGTTATATATCAAGTGTTTCCATACGCTGTTAACTGTAGCGTTAAAAAAGGACAAATTTATATCTGGAATTCAACATTATTATTAAAAAAAATCATTAAATGTTCAAAATCTCATCAAAAGTAGTGCTTAATAAAAATATGATCTTTAAATATTCTGGGTTGTCACTATAACTTATTAAATGTTCAAAGTTACGCTTAAAAAATATTAAATGCTAAACATAGGCAGGAAAACGGGCGAGGAGTAATGATATGCACGAAATGGGCGTGGTTCGAGGGCGGAGAAAGAAATGGTATGACAGAATAAAGAGGAGAATAGAGAAAATGTAATTAAAGTTTCTGAAGAAAATTAAATAATCATTAGGTAACTTTTTAAAATATAAGTAAAATAACTGAAATAAGGATAAAAAATCATACACATTTACAAAAGTCCATGAGGAAAGAAGAGGAAGAGGAGAGATAGCGAGAAGGAGAGGGTGCATAAGGAAAAGAAGGACGAGAGAGGAGGAGGAAGACAAGAAAAAGAAGGAGAAGGAGAAGGAAGAAAAGGAGGAAGAGAAGAAAGAGGAGGAGGAAGAAAAGGAGGAAGAGAAGAAAGAATAGGGGAAGAGAAAAGGAGAGAAGAAGGAATAATAGCTAGAAAATTAGGAGTGGGAGGAAAAGAAATAGAAGGAAGAGAGATAGAGAGAAGGAGAAGGAGGAAGAAGTAGAGGAAGAAAGAGAGAAGAGAGAGGAAGACGAAGAGGGATTAGTGAGAAGGATGAGGAGAAGGAGGAAGAGGAGGAGAGGATAGTGAGGAGGAAATTGAAAAGGAAATATAGGGAGAAGAGGAAATTGAAAAGGAAATATAGGGAGAAAAAAAAAAAAAAAAAAAAAAAAAAAAAAGGAGACGATGAAGAAATGATATGGAAAAAGAAGGAAGGAAGGAAGGAAGGAAGACACAAGAAGTAAAAGAAAGAGACTGATAAAGAGGAAGACGATAAGAAAGCTAAAAGAAAGACGGAAGTAAAGAAAAGGAGGTAAAGAGATGACGGTGGATACGAGGAAATAGAGAAGGAGGAGATGGAGGAGAGGAGTCGAGAGAAGGACTGTTAGGAGGGGTAGGGGGGGGGGTAAGGTGATGGGGGGCGGGGAGTATAAGCCGGACAAGGAGGAGTCTGCATTAATCTACTTAATGTATCTCTCTCTCTCTCTCTCTCTCTCTCTCTCTCTCTCTCTCTCTCTCTCTTTATATATATATATATATATATATATACACACACACTCTCTCTCTCTCTCTCTCTCTCTCTCTCTCTCTCTCTCTCTCTCTCTCTCTCTCTCTCTCTCTCTCTCTCTCTCTCTCTCTCTCTCTCTCTCTCTCTCTCTCTCTCTCTCTCTCTCTCTCTCTCTCTCTCTCTCTCTCCTTATCCACACCGCCCTCTCTCTCTCTCTCTCTCTCTCTCTCTCTCTCTCTCTCTCTCTCTCTCTCTCTCTCTCTCTCTCTCTCTCTCCCTCTCTCTCCTTATCATCCCCTTACCATCCTCCCTCTCTCTTTCTCTCGCTCTCTTTCTATCTCTGGAAGTGTGTGTGTGTGTCTGTGGAAGCCTCCATCTTCAATCTCTCTTTTTGGAGTAATTTGCTTCTTCTTTTTTTTCTTCTTTTTTTTTGCGGAGGAGGGGAAGGGGTAAAGGAGGAGGAAGAAGCAGGGTAGAGAGAGAAAGAGAGAGATAGAGAAAGAGAGAGAGAGAGAGAGAGAGAGAGAGAGAGAGAGAGAGAGAGAGAGAGAGAGAGAGAGAGAGAGAGAGAGAGAGAGAGAGAGAGAGAGAGAGAGAGAGAGAGAGAGAGAGAGAGAGAGAGAGAGAGAGAGAGAGAGAGAGAGAGAGAGAGAGAGAGAGAGAGGGAGACAGACAAAGAGAGAGAGAAAGAAAGGTAGAAAGGAAGGAAAAAAAAGAGAGAAAAAAAAAGTAAGAATGACAGAAAAGGTAAAGAGAGACACAAAGATAAGACCATCGCAGGAGAGCAACGAAAGATGGAAGAAGCGAAGAGAGGAATAACTCGACAGAACCGAGGACAACCGAGCGACAGAGGCGAGGGAGAAACGCCATTAATATGCTCACAAAAGCGCCCTTTGCAAGATGACACTGCCAAGACAACCAACTTCAACGAGAAAAGAAAGACTGTAATTGCACACATATACACACATAGACACGCATACACACACACACACACACACAAACAGACACACACACAAAAAAACACAAACACAAACACACAAAAAAACACAAACACACACACACATACACAAGAAAAAATACACACAAACACACACACATACACACAAGAGAAAAAGAACACACACACAAACACATGAACACAAAAAAAAAAAAAAAAAAAAATAGACACACAAAACACACCTGACTCACACCAATACAAACACATAAACAAAACAGACATTTATCTACACAAACACACACACACACACATAAGAACACAAACGCACATACCAACGGACACCAACGCACAAACCCAAACGAAAGAACACTCTAGCCAACCCCCCTCTACCCCGCCCCCCTCCCCTCCCTTCCGAAGAAGAAAAAAAAAACGAAAAAAAAACGAAAGACCCCCCCAAAAGAAATATATTAATAATAAAAAATAATAATTATAATATTAATAGATAAAAATAAAATACAACCGATAGATTCCTTCAGAAACTTTCCCTTCAAGACAACAGAGACAATAACTCATGGCGCCCTTCAAGCCCTCGAAAATAAAAATCTACTCTGGTCTTCCAATAACAGCAGAACTTGATATATTAGGGTTTAGGAGCTTCGTACCCCAGTAGCATGGGCGGGGCGGGCGGGGCGGAGTGGGCGGAAGGGACGCGGCAGAGGAGGCGGGCTCGAATCACACCCATGAGGGATTTTCGAGGTGATGGCAGACGAGCGAGCGAGGTTTCGATGTGTGGGCGGGCGGAGAGAGGTGGGTTCGATTGTCTGTGTGTTTGTGTGTTTGTTGGTTGGTTGGTTTTTGTTTGCTTGTTTGTTTCTCTTTCTTTCTCTTTTTCTTTCTCTTGCTTTCTCTCTTTCTTTCTCTTTCTCTCTCTCTCTCTCTCTCTCTCTCTCTCTCTCTCTCTCTCTCTCTCTCTCTCTCTCTCTCTCCCTTTCTCTCTCTTTCTCTCTAGCACACACACACAACCACACACACAAACAAACACAAACAAAACAAACAAACAAAACAAACACCAAGCAAGCAAGCAAGCAAGCATCCAAACCAGCGCACGAACGTTCACAATATACCTCAATGCGTACACATACCCATTCATATATTCAAACTCAAAGGAAATTCGCATTATCCAGTCGTACATATTAATGGCTAATTGTTATGCAGAAACGTTAGAACGAGGTCTGCCATGCCCAATGTACACAAAGAGTCTGGGAAACGTTTAAATGGAACATTGGAGTAAACAAAGGCTGGAAGCGTATAGTGCCTTCGTTATGGAGGGAATGATGGTGTTGTGTGGTATTGTTTGTGGTATGGTTTAACCGGGGGAGGCTGTATTGTATAGTGGTTGATGGATAAGGTTGATTGAACACCGCTTAATGGGAGGAAGGATAGTTGTACAGAGGTGTTCTTGTTATTGTTCTCTCTCGTTCTCTCTCGCTTTCTTTCTCTCTCTCTCTCTCTCTTTCTCTATCTCTTTCTCTAATTCTCTCTCTTTCTCGCTTTCTCTCTCTCTTTGTCTCTCTCTCTCTCTGTCTCTCTCTCTTTCTATCTCTTTCTCTCTTGTTCTCTCTCTTTCTTTCTTGATTTTTTTTATCTTCATGTTTGTTCTCCTCTCTGTTTTTTTCCTTTTCTCTTTTTTATTATTATTATTTTTTTTCGTTTTATTTTTCCCTATTTTTTCTGATTCTTTTCTTCCTCCTTCTAGTCTCTCTTTTCCTCGTCGTCCTCCTCTCCCTCTTCCTCCTCTCTTTCTCTCCTTCTTCTCAATCTCCTTCCTCTCTTTGTTTTTATCATTCCCTATGCTTTACATTATTTTTTTTGTTTTTGTTTTACACCCAAAGGAAAATCAAAATCGATCATAATGCCACCAATTATTTAATTCGCATTATGATAATATTCCCTGTATTGCAATGGTCTTTATTGTTTTCGTATGTTCTTTATCATTACTGAAATAGGTGTTAACTTTATTGCAATATCATTATTTCAACGTCGTTCAGTAATATTCAAGATATCAAGAATGTATCCAGAAATTTTATTATGTTGATTTTATATTTGAAAATAACTATTGAATATAAATTCGTCATATGCACATTTTCGGCGATGCTATTACTGTTGTTACTTTTTGTGTTATTAGATAATGAAAGAGATAATTGATAAAGAGAAAGAAAGAGAAAGAAAATAAATACAGGTTTTAATAGATATAAAAACGTAAAAAAAAAATAGATAAAAAATAAATAAAAAGAGAGATAATCGGTAAAGAGAAAGAAAGATAAAGAAAATAAATGCAGGCTTTAATAGATATTAAAACGTAAAAAGAAGAAGAAGAAGAAGAAAAAAAAAAAATCACATGCACTGAAACGAACACATCAGCTGTTATTGATCTGATTATGTACTACAGTTTCGAAAATGTGAAGCAAGGATTTAATATTTTGTGAATATGTATATGTATATATATATATATATATATATATATATATATATATATATATATATATATATATATATATATATATATATATATATATATACATATATATAAACAAGGTGAAAAAAACGAATTACCTCAAAAAATATAAAAGCAAAACACGAACTCATGAAAAAAGAAGGAAAAGGAGATACACAGACGAATAATTACAATATAATAATATAAAATATAATGATATAAATAATAATATGAAATATAATGATATAAACAATGATATGAAATATAATAACATAAATAATAACATAAAATATAATATAATATACAATATATTTATATAATAATACCAAAGCAAAACACGAACTCATGAAAAAGAAAACATCAAAAAAAAAAAAAAAAAAAAAAAAAAAAAAAAAAAAAAAAAAAAAAAAAAAAAAAAAAAAAAAAAAAAAAAAAAAAGAAGATACACAGACGAATAATAACATAAATAAACAAAGAGGATTCCCAGTCTCCCTTTTAATACGAAATAAAAGCTGCTAGAAACACTTATCACAAAATAATGACATCAATAATTAGAACGATAACAATGATGGTAATGATGATAATGATATGAATAATGCCATTAATGATAGTAACATGAGGATGATGATAATAGTAATAAATGTTATTGACAGTAGGGATGATGATAACAATAAGGGGTAAAATCTGACATGAGGAGTGAAGTGACACTTTGACATGTTTAACTATCAAATTTTTAACTTAATTTAATTTGATTTAAATTTAAATGTTTAACTATCAAATATAAAAAAAAAGTGTTATAACTATCAAATGGCAATCATGGTTGCATCAAATATTATGTTGATATGATTGCAAGTGCGATTATGCTACGTGTGTTATGTGCGAGGTGCAAGCACGTGTGTTGTTATTGTTTTCATTGTCTGTTGTTGTTATTGTTTATGTTGTTGTTATTATCACTTTTTTATTATTCATGTTATCATTATTTTTATCATTTTATTATTATCATTAGTCTTATTATCATAGCTGTTATTATTATCATTACCCTCATTATCATTATTATCATTATAACAAATATTATTATTATCGTTATTATTCTTAATCTCACTATTATTACTATTATCACCATTACAATTATTGTCATTAGTATTAGTATCATTCCTTACATTATTGTTATATCATTATTGTTATCATCGTCCCTATTGTCAATATAATTTTTTACTATTATCATCATCCTCATGGTTACTATCATTAATGGCATTATTCATATCATTATTATCATTACCATCATTGTTATCATTCTAATTATTGATGTCATTATTTTTATTATTGTCATTACCATTACTGTCATTATCATTATTGTTATCATCATTCATTACCATCGCTGTTATCACCAATATGATTATTATCATTATCATCGATATTACAATAATGATAAACATTATCAATGCCATCTTTATCCTTTCTATCACCAATACCATTATTGCTATTATCATTATCAATATCATCATTATTATGATCATTATCATCATCATTATAATCATCGTTCTCAGTAGCATTCCTATCATCATTGTCATTATCATCATCATTATAATCATCATTCTCAGTATCATTATCATCATCATAATAATAATCGTTCTCAGTATCACTATTATCACGATCATAATCATCATCAGCAGCATTATCATTATCCTCAGTAATATCACAAATGACAAAAACTAATAAACAGTATTTGATCAATCTAACTCTATATTAGAAAGGCTTCCGCCACGACCGCTATTTCATAATAGAAGTGATTAGATGTGAAAAAAAAGTTAAGAAATGGAAGGATTTATACGTCTAATATGGCCGATGTTACACCGTATTTTTTTATTTATTTTATTTATTTATTATTTTTTTTTTTTCTAAGGTGATTTTTTAAAATTTTGTTTTCGAAGAAGGAATGGGTATTTTTGTGTATATTCTTTTCTTAGTCTTTTCTTCTTCTTTTTTTATATTCCTTATTCGTCTTATTCATATTTTACTCTTTCTCATTATTTTGTTCTTGTTCTTGTTCGACTCTTTCTTCTTCTTCTTGTTCTTGTTCTTCTTTTTCTCCTTTTTCTTTTTCTCCTTCTTCTTCTTCTCCTTCTTCTTCTTCTTTTCCTCTTCCTCCTGCCCCTCCTCATCCTCTTCTACCTGATACTGAATTCTTCTTCCCCTTCCCTTCCTCTCTTCTATCCCCTCCCCCTCCCCTTCCTCCTCCTGCAACCCCCCTCCCCTTCCTCCTCCTCCAACCCCCATCCCCTTCCTCCTCCTCCATCCCCCCTCCCCCTCCTCCTCCTCCATCCCCCCTCCCCTTCCTCCTTCGACTACCACCCCATCCACCTTCCCCTCCCTCTCCTTCACCGTTTTTCCTTCCCCTCCTCCTTCCCCCCTCCCTCTCCTCATTCCCCTCCCACTCCTCCTCCTTCCCTACCACTCCTCCTCCTTCCCTACCACCCCTCCTACACCCCCTCCCCTCCCCCTCCTCCTTCGTCTTCACCCATCCCCCTCCATCTTCCCCTCCTCCTCCCCCCTCCACCTTCAACACTCCTCCTTCCCCCCTCCCTCTCCTCATTCCCCTCCCACTCCTCCTCCTTCCCTACCACCCCTCCTACTCCCCCTCCCCTCCCCTCCTCCTTCGTCTTCACCCATCCCCCTCCATCTTCCCCTCCTCCTCCCCCTCCACCTTCAACACTCCTCCTCCATCTTCCCCTCCTCCTCCCCCTCCACCTTCCCCTCCACCTTCCCTTCCCCCTCCACCTTCCCCTCCTCTTCCCCCTCCACCTTCCCTTCCCCCTTCCCCCTCCCCACCCAACATCTCCCAAAAGCCCTTCCAATGTTAATGAAGCGCCACCCTCAGAGACGGTTAGCGTGGGTGGCTCCGAGGCTGAAGAAGGTGTAATCCGTTTCCCTCTTGGAGGAAACGGGCGGGAACCTGGAAGCCACGTCGAGGGGAAAAAAGAGGAGGGGGTGAGGGAGAATGGGAGAGGGGGGGAGGGAGAAAGATGGGGAGATGGGGTGAAGGAAGAATGAGAGAAGGGGAGGGAGAAGATGGGGAGATAGGGAGGGGGTGAAGGGAGAATGGGAGGGGGAATGGGGGGAGGGGGAGGGAGAATGGAAGGGGAGATGGGAGAGTGAAGGAGAATGGGAGGAGGGGAAGGAGAATGGGAGAAGGTGGGGGAGGGTGAAGGAGAATGGGAGAGAGGGGGGAGGAAAGATGGGGAGATGGGGAGGGAGGAAAAGAATGAGGAGATGGGGAGGGGGAGTGAAGGAGAATGGGGAAGGGGGAGGGGAAAGATGGGGAGATGGGGAGGGGGAGTAGAGAATGGGAGAGGGGGAGGGAGAAAGGAGGGAGATGGGGAGGGGGTGAAGGAGGGAGGAGAATGGGAGAGGGAGGAGGGAGAAAGATGGGGAGATGGGGAGGGGGAGGGTGAAAGATGAGAGATGGGAAGGGGGTGAAGGAGAATGGGAGAGGGGGGGAGGGAGAAATGGGAGAGATGGGGAGGGGGTGAAGGAGAATGGGAGAGGGGGGAGGGAGAAAGATGGGGAGATGGGGAGGGGGTAAAGGAGAATGGGAGAGGGGGGAGAGGGAGAAGAGAGGGAGATGGGGAGGGGGTGAAGGAGAATGGGAGAGGGAGGGAGAAAGATGGGGGGGAGATGGGGAGGGAGGGTGAAGATGAGGAGAGGGGAGGGGGGTGAAGGAGAATGGGAGAGGGGGGGAGGGAGAAAGATGGGGAGATGGGGAGGGGGGGTGAAGGAGAATGGGAGAGGGGGGGAGGGAGAAAGATGGGGAGATGGGGAGGGGGGGTGAAGGAGAATGGGAGAGGGGGGAGGGAGAAAGATGGGGAGATGGGGAGGGGGGGTGAAGGAGAATGGGAGAAGGGGGGGAGATTGTGGGGAGGGGGTGAAGGAGAATGGGAGAAGGGGGGAGGGAGAAAGAGGGGGAGGGGGGTAAAGCTAAATGGGAGAGGGAGGGGAGATTGTGGGGGGGGTGAAGGAGGGGTGGGAGAGGGGAGGGAGAGGGAAAGATGGGGAGAAGTGACAGAGAATGGGAGAGGGGGAGATTGTGGGGGGGGGGGGGGGGGGGGCAGAAGGAGGATGGCAGAGAGGGATAAGAGAGAGAGGGGAGAGGAAGGGGTGGATAGAGAGAGCGGAAAGGGGTTGAGAGGGAGAGTGTGTCCATATATACGTATATGTGTGTGTGTGTAATTATACATACACACACACACACAAACACATATGTATATATATATATACATATATATGTATATATATATATATATATATATATATATATATATATATATATATATATATATATATATATATATATATATATACATACATATATATACATATGTATATATATATACATATGTATATATATATATATATATATATATATATATATATATATATATATATATATATATATATATATATTTATATATATATATATATATATATATATAATAATAATAATAATAATATATAATAATAATAATAATAATAATAATAACTAAAATAATAATAATAATAATAATAATAATAATAATAATAATAATAATAATAATAATAATAATAATAATAATAATAATAATAATAATAATAATAATATGTATATGCGTAATATTATAATAATATATATAGAATTAATATATATATATAATATATATATATATATATATATATATATATATATATATAAACATATATATATATAATATATATATATATATATATATATATATATATATATATATACATAATAATATATATATATATAATAATATATAATATATATATATATATATACTTATATATATATATATATATATATATATATATCGCCCACGCGGACAGCTTAGCGGCAGCACTCGCCCTCTCGCTTCGCATTGCCTCTCCTCCAGGAGCCCTGCACTGCAGGACGCCCACACGCAGCGCCCGCTAGACACCCCGCGCCCGCATCAAGGTAAAGTCCGCGGCCCTGAGGACTACTCAGTCGAGGGCGTGTTGAGAAAGCAGTGGCCGGACTTAGGAAAGTCGTGTTCGCACGCCCACCCTCGCTGTGCTGTGTACTTGTGCGTGTGTATGTGCGTGTGTGTGTGCAGAAGGGG
>BOPN01006608.1:69895-73758 GCA_017312705.2 Penaeus japonicus
CGCACAACGGCGACCTGCCCACCACATCCACTCAGGTTGGTACCCACGGCGTTCGGATGCGACTCGGCTTTCTCTTCCTTACCTTCTCCCACTTTGCTGCGTGATCTCAAGCGGGGGCGCCCCTGCTCTCTCTCTCTCCCTCTCCCTCTCTCTCTCTCTCTCTCTCTCTCTCTCTCTCTCTCTCTCTCTCTCTCTCTCTCTCTCTCTCTCTCTCTCTCTGTACATCAACTTGTGCTGGAATTGATCTTGATCTTTTTTTCATGATGACAATATTCCCTGAATATACATAGCCTAATATAAACGAAACGACCTTAAACGTCCCCCCCACTTCAAATACCTTGTCCTCCTTCCCCGCAGGTGACAATCCCGAAGGATGCGGCCGGCGCCATCATCGGCAAGGGCGGCGCCCGGATCAGGAAAATCCGCTCTGACTCCGGCGCGTCCATCTCCATCGAGGACTCGCGGCCCGGCGTCAACGACCGCGTGATCACCATCTCGGGAACGGAGCCCCAGATCAAGCACGCCCAGTATCTCCTTCAGCAGAGGTGAGTGGGTGGGTGGGCGCGGCCACTGGTGGGCGGGCGGCACGCGATGCATGTCGCCCTGGCTTGGGACTTTCTGGTGCTACGACTAACATTTACTAACATGGTGGCAGGTTGACTAACCCTGTTGGGTGATTGTCATTTGAATTATATTGTTCGTTGTGCAGTGGTGTTGGCAGGGCGATTGTTTTTTTGTAAAGAGCATGTTAAAGAAAGTTTAAAAGAATGCATACACAATGTCTTAGTGAGGAGTGCAAGTGGGAGGAGTGTTTGGTCGAATTTCTTGACAGATATGTATGTATTACCTCTCTCTCATCTTCTTTCTCTCCTCCCTCCCCTTCCCCTTTTTCTCTCCCTGTCTCTCATCCTCCTTTTCTCTTCCTCTCTCTCTTCTTCATGCTCTCCTTACCTCTCTTCCTTCTCCATACCCTCCCTACCTTTCTCCCTTTTCCATATCCTCCCTACCTCTCTCCCTTCTCCATACCCTCCCTACCTTTCTCCCTCTCCCCCTCTCCCTCTCTCCCTCTCTCCCTCTCTCTCTCTCTCTCTCTCTCTCTCTCTCTCTCTCTCTCTCTCTCTCTCTCTCTTCTCTCTTCTCTCTCTCTCTCTTCTCCCCCCCCCCCACCTCTCTCCCTTCCACTCTCTCCCCTTCTTCTCTTTCCATTCTTCTTTGCAAGGTGTTAATTCTCTGAATGGTTCTCATACGTGCCTTTGTATGTGAATGCTTCAGCCATAGTTGTAACACCTTGCTACAAGTTTAGATTGTCAAACCCTGGAAGTTGAAGTAACATTGTTACATCATCATTGAGTATCACAATAACTAATCAGTGAAGAGTGCTATGCTTTATGCCAGAGGAATCACACTCTGTAGGTCATTTACAAGTGGCACTATAACTATCATCCAAGCAACAAGACTTTGTGGTGGTGTTACTCATATGAAGGGTGCTCTTGAGAAGCCAGTGTTTGTACTCCCCATGGGAGATGAGAGAGAGAACAAATGAGTGAGATCTGATTTTGTGTGCCTTGTTTGGAATGTAAAACAAGAAGATATGGTATTTCTTTTCATAATGAATGCTTTAAGCTAGCAATGTTCCTGTAATCGAGCAGATAATCAAAAGGAAAGAACATGGTCTTTGGGTTTGAGTCTTTCTTTCTCCATTTTGCTATGCTTAAACTATTGTAAATCAAAATCCTGCAACCTGTTTTGCTAAAATTCATAAAGAACTTTACTGTTACTGTTACAAAAGAGATGGGTTTTGTGGGCAACTTTTGTGATTAACTGCTCGAGGCAATGTCTTTCATGTGTGATTGGGTCTCAATAGGTTAGAGCAAATATTGAAAATCTGTAAACAAAGGTGTAGGCCCTTCCTCCATGTCTGTGGTGGAGGATATATAAATCTGTGTTGAGGAATCTGGTGTGTGTTGTGTAGATGGTTGTGTCTTGTCAATTTGCTGTTGTATGATGTAATGTATGTTTCTATTGCTTGAATGTCTTGGAGTTATTGTAAAATGAAAGCTAGTGCACATGGTTCAGTTTAGGAATGGGTGTAAAAACTAACCAAAACCTGCATAATTAAAATAAATAAGTTCACCATAAGTTCAGGCCCAGTATGTATTGTATATAATTGGTACACACGTAGCCCAGTCAGTGTTGCATTGAGGTCTGATGCAATAGGCAACCAACTAACAACCAAGTTCAACTGACAACTAACAAGAGGCTCTCGTGGTGTGGAAGACTAGTGATTTTGTTGTTTGGTGCAGAATAACAAGAAATCACTAATCCTCCTATTGCGTTAGTCACTAACCTGCATGGCAAAGGGAAGGTGGAGGTTGAGGTGGTGGTTCTGCTGCTACTACTACTAATGTGCTCCTTTTGCTGCTGCTACTACTACTACTACTACTAGTGCTACTGCTGCTACTACTGCTACTACCATTGTTGCTACTATTACTAATACTAATAGTGAACACTACACCCTGTGCTCATCTTCACCCTGGTGCTGCGAGCCAACACTGTGCCCATGTGGCCCCTCGTCATCAGCAGTCAGGGTTGGCAGCACCTTAAATCTTGTTTTAGATAACAGTTTTAAGCAGATAATAATAGTCATATATCTTAAACTTCATTCCCATCATATCAATTTGACTCTTATTCACATATTGTTTCCCAAAACAGCACATTAATGTACTGTATCCATTCACATTGTAACATTCACAAACATGTGTACACCCATGTACACCCATACTCACTCACAAACATGTGTACACACACACACATGCGCACACACACACACACATACATACATACATACATACATACATACATACATACATACATACATACATACATACATACACACACACACACACACACACACACACACACACACACACACACACACACATAAAAACATGGCATATACAAACATGCATATGTATATAAACAGTATACTGGGTGTGTTATATTGTGTCTCTCTCTTTCTATATGGAGGTTGTGAGCAAGAAAAGATGGGGGAGGGGGTGATGATCAAAAAACAAATATTCCACAACAATCAGATTTGGCCGTCGCAATAAGACAGGATTACATACGCGATTATGGACATTCTTCTGAACCTACATCATATATATTCGACGTGGAATGACGACAATGGCGCGGCGTTTGAAGATGCATCTCGTAACTCATTCTCGTCTCTAGATAGCAGCCAGTAAAGAGAAAGAGAAAGAGAGAGAGTGAGTGATTGAGTGAGGGAATGAGTGAGTGAGAGGGTGAGAGTGAGAGAGAAAACGAGAGAGTGAGAGAGAGAATGAGAGTGAGTGAGTGAGAGTGAGAGAGAGGTGGAGACAGAAAGAGAAAAATGTTTGTAAATAAGAGAGAGAGATGAAGAAAAGAAAAAAATAGGAAAGCGCATCTATATTAGTAAATTCATAAGGATTATACGCACAGTGACTGGAATAAAAGTGGACACAGTCTGAATAACAGTCTTTTTGCCTGATCAAACAACCCGCGGGCGACGACATACAGGCGAGCTGCACGCAGCCAGATGGGATATTTATCAGGCCGATTTATAGATTAAGCTGCGCCTCCGTCAGGAAGGGTAATCTTTTAAAACGTTCTATTTCTCTTTCGCTCTCTGGGACCCGGTGGTTTCCTTGCTTCTGTTGTTTTCTTTGTTTGTGTCTTTGCTTTTTGATGTTATTGTTGTTGTTTCTTCTTCCCTGTCTTTGTCTTCTCTCTCTCTCTCCATCTCCCTCTTTTTCTATCTATCTATCTCAATCTGTGATTCTCTCTCTCTCTCTCTCTCTCTCTCTCTCTCTCTCTCTCTCTCT
>BOPN01006609.1:7500-10000 GCA_017312705.2 Penaeus japonicus
GGGTACAGAGAAAGGGAAGGGTAGGGGAGAGGGAGAAGGGGTGGGAAGGAGTGAGTAAGAGGAGGATGGAAAGGGGAATAAGGAGGGAATGGGGGAAGTGGTGAAAGGAGGAAGGACATGGGAAGGAGAGGAAGAGAAAGAAGAAGGAGGTTGGGAGAGAGATATGAGAATAGAAAGAGGGAAGGTAGTAAAAGGAAATGGAAAAGAAGTCAGAAAAATGAAAAGGTAGTAAAAAGCAAGAGTAAGAAAGGACAAGGAAAATAGATAGAGAGAAGGCTAGAGAGCGAAGAAAGAAGAGAACCGACCAAAAGATCGAGAGAAAGATAGGAACGGCAAGAAAGATAAAAAGATGAAAGAGATTTGAAATATAGAAAATAGATACATGCAGTCACACAGAGAAATACAGGACACGAAAGAGAAGAAAAGAAAAGGCGAGTATCACAGTATTGCCTTTTTTATGAAAAATAACCTAAAAAAGAAAATCCCCGTGAACCTCAAAACTCACCAAAGGCTTCAGAGAAAAAAAAATCTCTACTCGTGCCTGCATTACATCACGAAACATTCTTACCCTTGCAATGGAGGTCATGAAGCCAACTCAGTCGCAACCAGGATATGCAAAATCACACATGCTACTCACGACCCGAAGGAACAGCCACGGTCAAGAGTACCATCCTGGAGGGGCCTCATCCCAGAGTGCTCTGGCCTAGGGCACCGCTGAGAGGAGAGGTGCCATTAGTGTTTTATATAAGGGAGAGGTTTCACACGGAGTCACATGCTGTTGTAGAGACTCCTCTTTTCGGGAGCCTGGTTTTGGGGGAAGCAGAGGAAGCGGTCATCAATGAAATATTAGTAGCATAACACCAATGTGAGAATGATAGTAATAACAATAATGATAATGATAATGACTGATTATAATAACAGCAATAATGGTAAGAATAATGATCATAATATCAAATAACAACAATAATGATAATAACAGCAGTAATAATGATTATGCAGTGCTGTTCTATGGGTCATTAACCTTATTCCACGTGAGGCTAAAAGATACTAATAACCGTATATGACACGCGTTGTACACCGTTTTACCTCTTGTTAGTTTTATCTTAATAGATATATTGCATCCATTTAAGAATCTTACACATGCATCCTTTGTCTACTGTAATTAATTTGTTAGGACTCAGGTCATCAATGATTACACTGAACCCAGATCGGAGGAGAAATGCGTAAGGACTCTTTTCCTTCTAGAAGCTCCTCTGCGATCTTCCTGCGATCTCTCTCGCCCCCGAAGCACCTCTGCGATCTTCCTGCGATCTCCCTCGCCCCTGAAGCTCCTCTGCAATCTTCCTGCGATCTCTCTCGCCCCCAAAGCTTTTTTACGATCTCTCTCGCCCCCGACGCTCCTCTGCGATCTCCCTCACCCCTGAAGCTCTTCTGCGATCTTCCTGCGATCTCTCTCGCCCCCCGACGCTCCTCTGCGATCTCTCTCGCCCCCGAAGCTCCTTTGCAATCTTCCTGTGATCTCTCTCGCCCCCGACGCTCCTCTGCGATCTCCCTCGCCCCTGAAGCTCCTCTGCAATCTTCCTGCGATCTCTCTCGCCCCCCGACGCTCCTCTGCGATCTCCCTCGCCCCTGAAGCTCTTCTGCGATCTTCCTGCGATCTCTCTCGCCCCCCGACGCTCCTCTGCGATCTCCCTCGCCCCTGAAGCTCCTCTGCGATCTTCCTGCGATCTCTCTCGCCCCCGAAGCTCCTCTGCGATCTTCCTGCGATCTCTCTCGCCCCCGAAGCTCCTCTGCGATCTTCCTGCGATCTCTCTCGCCCCCGAAGCTCCTCTGCGATCTTCCTGCGATCTCTCTCGCCCCCGAAGCTCCTCTGCGATCTTCCTGCGATCTCTCTCGCCCCCGAAGCTCCTCTGCGATCTTCCTGTGATCTCTCTCGCCCCCGAAGCTCCTCTGCGATCTTCCTGTGATCTCTCTCGCCCCTGAAGCTCCTTTGAGATCTTCCTGCGATCTCTCTCCCCCCCGAAGCTCTTCTGCGATCTTCCTGCGATCTCTCTCGCCCCCGAAGCTCTGCCATCTAGAAACGATTTTGTTTTTGCGGTTTATCTTCACTTGTGTTTTTGTTGTGTTGGATTTTTTTGTTGTTATTGTGTTTCTTGCAGCCGTTCTTCTTTTCTTTTTCTTTTACTTTTCTATGTCTGTTAGGTTGCCACCCTGCTACGCCCCTTCCCCCATACCGAGCTCCATCTTTCTTTCCTTCCTTCCTTCCTTCCCCTTCCACATTCTTTTATCTCCATACTCCCTGTTGGTATAATTATTCTACTGCATTATTTCTAATTTCTCCAGTCTGTAGATTCTCTTTTCCTTCTTCTTCCTTCTCTTCTATTTTCTTTATATCCTCTTTCCTTTTGTTTCTCTCCTCTTTATCTGACGTTTATTCCTATCCATTCTACTTCTTTCCCCTATCCTTATTCCTTGCCCCGGCTATCACATCCCATGAGGC
>BOPN01006609.1:20000-22500 GCA_017312705.2 Penaeus japonicus
AGGAGGGATAGGAGGGGGAGGGAAGGGGAGGGGCTGAGGAGGGGAGGGAAGGAGGATAGGAGGGGGAGGAAGGAGGCTGGGGAGGGAGGGAAGGAGGGATAGGGAGGGGAGGTGATTGGGAGGTAGGAGGAGGGGAAGGAGGGATAGGAGGGAGAGGGAAGGAGGGCTGGGAGGGAGGAAGGAAGGCTGGGGAGGGGAGGGGAAGGGGAGGGATAGGAGGAGGAAGAAGGAGGGATAGGAGGGGAGGTGATTGGGAGGTAGGAGGGGAGGGAAAGGAGGGCTATGAGGGGAGGAAGGGAGGGATAGGAGGAGGGAAGGAGGAGAAGCTGGGAGGGGAGGGAAGGAGGGATAGGAGGGGAGGGAAGGAGGGATAGGAGGGGAGGTGATTGGGAGGTAGGAGGGGAGGGAAGGAGGGATAGGAGGGGAGGGAAGGAGGGATAGGAGGGGAGGGAAGGAGGGATAGGAGGAGGAAGGAGGGGCTAGGAGGGGAGGGGAGGAAGGCTAGGAGGGGAGGGAAGGAGGGATAGGAGGTGATTGGGAGGTAGGAGGGGAGGAAGGAGGGCTAGGAGGGGAGGGAAGGAGAAGTAGGAGAGAGGAGCTAGGAGGGGGAGGAAGGAAGGCTGGGAGGGGAGGAAGGGAGAGGCTAGGAGGGAGGGAAGGAGGGATAGGAGGAGGTGATTGGGGAGGTAGGAGGGGAGGGAAGGAGGGGCTAGGAGGGGAGGGAGGAGGGATAGGAGGAAGGGAAGGAGGGCTAGGAGGGGAGAGGGGGAAGGAAGGAGAAGCTAGGAGGGAGGGAAGGAGGGCTAGGGAGGAGGAAGGAGGGATAGGAGGGAAGGAAGGAGGGCCCAGGAGGGGAGGGAAGGGAGAGGAGGAGGCTAGGAGGGGAGGGAAGAGGGATAGGAGGGGGAGGAAGGAGGGCTAGGAGGGGAGGGGAAGGAGGGATAGGAGGGGGGGAGGGAAGGAGGGGGCTAGGAGGGGAAGGGGAGAGGAGGGATAGGAGGAGGTGATTGGGAGGTAGGGAGGGAAGGAGGAGAAGCTGGGGAGGGGAGGAAGGAGGGATAGGAGGGGAGGGAAGGAGGGCTAGGAGGGGAGGGAAGGAAGGAGGGGCTATGAGGGGAGGGAAGGGAGGGGGCTGAGGGGGAGGGAAGGAGGGGCTAGGAGGGGGGAGGGAAGGAGGGCTATGAGGGGAGGGAAGGAGGGGAAAGAGGAGGGGAGGTGATTGGGAGGTAGGAGGGGAGGGAAGGAGGGCTAGGAGGGGAGGGAAGGAGGGATAGGAGGGGGAGAGGAGGGATAGGAGGGGAGGGAAGGAGGGATAGGAGGGGAGGTGATTGGGAGGCAGGAGGGAGGAAGGAGGGATAGGAGGAGGAGGGATAGGAGGAGGGGAAGAAGGAGGAGCTGGGAGAGAGGAGGAAGGAGGGATAGGAGGGGAGGTGATTGGGAGGTAGGAGGGAGGGGGAAGAAGGAGGGGGGCTAGGAGGAGGAGGGGAAGGAGGGATAGGAGAGGGAAGGAGGGATAGGAGGGGGAGGGAAGGAGGGATAGGAGGGGAGGTGATTGGGAGGTAGGAGGGGAGGGAAGGAGGGATAGGAGGGGAGGGAAGGAGGGATAGGAGGAGGGAAGAGGAGGGCTAGGAGGGGAGGGGAAGGAGGGATAGGAGGGGAGGTGATTGGGAGGTAGGAGGGGAGGGAAGGAGGGGCTGGGGAGGGAGGAAGGGAGGGATAGGAGGGGGGAGGGAAGGAGGGATGAGAGGGGAGGGAAGGAGGGATAGGAGGGGAGGGGAAGGGAGGGATAGGAGGGGGAGGGGAAGGAGGGGATAGGAGGGGAGGTGATTGGGAGGTAGGAGGGGAGGAAGGAGAGGGATAGGAGGGGAGGGAAGGAGGGCTATGAGGGGAGGGGAAGGGATAGGAGGGGGGAGGTGATTGGGAGGTAGGAGGGGGAGGGAAGGGAACTAGGAGGGGGAGGGAAGGAGGGATAGGAGGGGGAGGGAAGGAGGGCTATGAGGGGAGAAGGGAAGGAGGGATGGAGGAGGTGATTGGGAGGTAGGAGGGAGGGGAAGGAGGGATAGGAGGGGAGGGAAGGAGGGATAGGAGGGGAGGGAAGGAGGGATAGGAGGGGAGGTGATTGGGAGGTAGGAGGAAGGGGCTAGGAGGGGAGGGGAAGGAGGGATAGGAGGGGGAGGGGAAGGAGGGATAGGAGGGGGAGGGAAGGAGGATAGGAGGGGGAAGGAGGGATAGGAGGGAGGTGATTGGGAGTAGGAGGGGAGGGAGAGGAGGGATAGGAGGGGGAGGGAAGGAGGGGCTAGGAGGGGGAGGGAAGGAGGGATAGGAGGGGAGGTGATTGGGAGGTAGGAGGGGAGGGAAGGAGGGATAGGAGGGGAGGGAAGGAGGGATAGGAGGGGGAGGAAGGAGGGATAGGAGGGGAGAGGGAAGGAGGGATAGGAGGGGAGGGGAAGGAGGGATAGGAGGGGAGGTGGTGGGAGGTAGGAGGGGGAGGGGAAGGAGG
>BOPN01006609.1:30000-31552 GCA_017312705.2 Penaeus japonicus
TTCAGTGATTCGATATTTCAAGAGAAGATTTGCCCTTGTATGCGATATCTTATAGCATTCTAAATATTCCAATATAAAAGATAAAAAAAAAATTATCTCAATATCCAAGAAATCGACCAATTCATCTCAACATACGACCAAAAAAATACCCCCCCCCAAAAAAAAAAAAAAAAAAAAAAAAAAAAAAAAAAAAAAAAACATCAACCAACTTCCATTAAAAGCGAATGAAAATAGTAGAGTAATAGTAGAGTAGAGTAAAGAAATGGCAAAGGACTACACAATAGACGAGATCCCTACTACGTATCGTAAGTAGTCTAGTGGGCGTGGCACAAATCCCTCGGGCTAGAGAGAGGAAGTCGTCGCCAAAGGCAGATATACTCCCTCTCTTATCCACTCCCCAGAAGAGCTCATCTGACGTAAGTGGAGGATGGAGCTTTGAGTCAGAGATAGAGATCCACAATAGATTTTGAGATGCTCCGTGTTGTATGATTAAAAGATTATGAAAGCAAAAGTAATAATAATAATAAGAAGAAGAAGAAGAAGAAGTAGAAGAAGAAGTAGAAGATGATGTGATGATGATGATGATGATGATGATGATGATGATGATGATGATGATGATGATGATGAAATGATGATGACGATGATGATGATGATGATGATGATGATGATGAAGAAGAAGAAGAAGAAGAAAAACGTAAAAATGAATAAATAAATAAAAAAAAAACTAATGGGGAAAAAGCTGAGTAATCCCTGTATGAAGCAAACTTATATAACTCCTTTTTCTTTTGGCTGCTCCCATTTAGGGGTCGCCACAGCGGATCCTCTTTCTACTGCTTCCCTGTCTTCCTTTATGGCATCCATGTACCACCTCTTTGGTCTCCCTCTCTTCCTCCTTCCGGGTACATCCATATCCAGCATCCCCCCCCCCCCACATAATCCTCATCCCTCCTCCTCACATGCCCAAAGGACCTCAACCTTGCTTCCTGTGCCTTTTTCCCCCAACTTGTCCCTCTAATATATTTATTTCGGATTTTATCTACCCTCGTCACACCCAAGGAAAATCTTAACATTCTTAGTTCATTTACTTCCATCTCCGCTTCCTGCCTCTTTGGCATTGGAATAAACAAACTTATATAACGACCTAGGAAAAAATAAATGTTTACGTTGCACATTGCAAAAGATAGATGAATCTATCACAACCTGCTGTTTATTCCTAGCAAAAATAACAGTTAGCGCATATTTGAACTTGAAAACAATTTCAACTTTGAATTTTCTTTTGCAGCCTGCCCATTAAGGCTCATTCACTGATATTCATTTAGATTAGACAAGTAACGACCCCCGCAAAAGGGCGAGTAAATGTCTGTTCTCGATGTGTTATTATTTAAGAGAAAGATTAAAGAAACTAGATGAATGGCCATATATGTGCGTGTGTGTCTGTTTGTGTGTATGCGCATATGTATATAGATATATATACAAATATCCATATATATACATATATATACATAGATATAGATATAGATATAGATATAGATATATATGTATATGTATATAT
>BOPN01006609.1:39708-44708 GCA_017312705.2 Penaeus japonicus
CTCTCTCTCTCTCTCTCTCTCTCTCTCTCTCTCTCTCTCTCTCTCTCTCTCTCTCTCTCTCTCTCTCTCTCTCTCTCTCTCTCTCTCTCTCTCTCTCTCTCTCTCTCTCTCTCTCTCTCTCTCTCTCTCACACTCTCTCTCTCTCTCTCTCTCTCTCTCTCTCTCTCTCTCTCTCTCTCTCTCTCTCTCTCTCTCTCTCTCTCTCTCTCTCTCTCTCTCTCTCTCTCTCTCTCTCTCTCTCTCTCTCTCTCTCTCTCTCTCTCTCTCTCTCTCTCTCTCTCTCTCTCACTGTCACACACACTCTCTCTCTATCTATCTATCTATCTACCTCTCTCTCTCTCTCTCTCTCTCTCTCTCTCTCTTTCTCGCTCTCACTGTCACACACTCTCTCTCTATCTATCTATCTATCTACCTCTCTCTCTCTCTCTCTCTCTCTCTCTCTCTCTCTCTATCTATCTATCTATCTATCTATCTATCTATCTGTCTATCTATCTATGGATAACGATGATATTGACGGTTATGGATGACAATAAAACGAAACAAATGATAACAACAAGAATAATGAAAATTACAATAATGATAATGGTGATGACCCTGATAACAATGAAGCTAATAATGAGAATGATAAGAATAACAACAAGCATAATAAGTACGATAATAATGATAAGAAGAAGAAGAGAAGGAAAAAGTTCCCTTCTTGTTCTTATTCCGATAGATAGATAAATAAACAAACTTCAGATAACTAATATTGACAAATGGTAAACAAATAAACAAATGAAGACGCATATAAGTAAACACATGACATGGTAAGATTTGTAAGTTTTGTCACAACCGAAGAAAACTTAGTCACTAACAAGACCCAAGAATCAGCATTTTCACCTTGGTCTTGCTCGTTTCTTGCAATATGCAACACTCGACGTTGCTTCTATTTTAAGACTGGGTGTCTGTGTGTGTGTGTGTGTGTGTGTGTGTGTGTGTGTGTTGCAAGTACTTAATCATGAGGATGTGATGACTGTTAATGAAATGAGGATGATGGTGATAATGGTGACAGTAATGATGGTGATGACGATGGTGATGATAATGATAACGATGGTATGGGCGATGATGATAATGGGAACAGGAACAATATCAATAAATCACAATAACAACGATAATAACAACAATGATAAGGACTACAATAAAATAATAATAACAACAATAAAAAAATAACAACAATAATAAAAAACAACAATAAAAATAATAATAAATCTACAAGAAAATCACCTATTCTATTCCAAGCAATTGAACAGACACCCGATAATCTACGTCAATAAAAATGATTTAGAAGAGAGCCATTGACAGTGCGAAGGACCTTATTTGGAAACGCCAAGTTTGAGGTGAACATGGGCTGTTTTTTCGCTGTGAATACCGAGGGATGACTAATGCTTTTTATCATATTCATCATTTTAGATTCAGTCCTAAATTGTATATTTGTGTATATATATGTGTGTGTGTGTGTGTGTGTTTATGTTTATGTATATATATACATATATATATATATATATATATATATATATATATATATATATATATATATATATATATATATATTTATATATATATATATATATATATATATATATATATATTTATATATACATATACATATATATATATATATATATATATATATATATATATATATATATATATATATATATATATATATATGTATGTATGTATATAAATATGTAAATCTATTTATATATTTATCTATACCTATATCTATAACTATATCTATCTGTCTATCTATCTATCTATATATATATACGTGTGTGTGTGTGTGTGTGTTTATGTTTATGTATATATATACATATATATATATATATATATATATATATATATATATATATATATATATATATATATATATATATATATGAAATGATGCCAAAATAACTTTTAACAAAAGAGTGTGATGATAAAATGAATAGATTGAAATCAAGACCTGCTTTCGCAAGCGGAACACGCTACGTGTAATTAATGGATGATATTCTTTCCCCTTGCAGAACATTACCTCGAAAATAACCTCGATTATTCGGTCTAACGAACACACCATGATAACGATTCCTCGATTGTAAGATTAGCATAATTTTTATACAGTTTTATTTCATTCATTAGAGGATATCATGTAAGTAATTTTATTAATTTGATTTTTTTTTCCTTTATGTGTATTCTGTTTTTGGTTATTCTTTATTCTTTAGAAAAATGAATTCGAAAAATAACTATATTCGAAAAATGTATTATTAATTTATTTATTTTATTAATCATTCTCTTTTTAAATTGTGTATATATTCTTTTATGTCTTGTATTTGCATATCAAATTTATGAGGTTGAGCATTTGGTGAAGACGATAAGATATTTACTTGTCCATTAGAATTAACAGCAAAATAAATGAATATGATAATAATAATAACATCAAATAAAAAACACACGATCACTGGAACATATTAAGTAACGGAGAAACCAAAACCTTCCTAGATAATGTTTATTGATAGAGAATTAGAATCTAATAATCTGTAATGGGGAACACTTACAACAAACAAACTTTAGCATATGAGAGAATAATATACTGGATAAGAATATTAACAAAAACAAACATAAACCTTTAGATCTGATAAGGTACGTGTTAAATTCCTTGTCTACGGATATGTTCATACGTTCATATCTTTGCTATGCTTTATAGTGTGTTCCCTATCTAGGATATTAATCCTAGAAAAAGTAAAATTCTTTTCCAGATTAATGTTAATATCCATGCTATGCTCTCTCTCTCTCTCTCTCTCTCTCTCTCTCTCTCTCTCTCTCTCTCTCTCTCTCTCTCTCTCTCTCTCTCTCTCTCTCTCTCTCTCTCTCTCCCTCATTGTCACTCTCTCTCTCTATCTATCTATCTATCTATCTATGTTCTAAGTTATGTTGTCTATCTAGGATATGTTCTGAGAGATATCAAAACAAAAATAGAGTCTTATGTGAGAAGGGAGCGGAATTTCCCCTGAGAACCGTAGTCAAGTGGACAGCAAACCGGACAGGTAGCTAAGCACTTAAGAATGCAGGAGATAAAGCAAGTGTGTAAAAAGATGGATAGGACACAGGTGACAGATGCTGGTACGAGCTCGCTCTCTCTCTCTCTTTCTCTCTCTTTCTCTTTCTCTTTCTCTTTCTTTCTCTCTCTCTCTCTTTCTTTCTTTGTCTGTCTGTCTATCTCTTTCTCTATATATCTTTTTATCTCTCCCTCTCTCTCTCTCCTCCTCCTCTCTCTCTCTCTCTCTCTCTCTCTCTCTCTCTCTCTCTCTCTCTCTCTCTCTCTCTCTCTCTCTCTCTCTCTCTCTCTCTTTCTCTTTCTGTTTATCTCTATTAGTCGGTTTGTGTGTCTGTCTATCTGTATGTAAACTGGAGTTTCAAAAGACAAACTAAAATCACTTAGTCAAAAAGTAACACCGAGGAAGGAGCATTGTTGCATCCCACTGACCTTCTACCCTCACGATGGTCTCTGGGAAAGACGACATGCTGGTTGGGGTCATCCTCTGGACCTAGGTCTGCATGAGCTGCGTTGATGACTCAAGATTGTGCAAGCAACAGGTCTTATGATGCAGCTGATAGATCGACGCATGATCCTGCCAACTATATGCTTTGATCTGAAGGACCTGTTGCAAAAGATACATTGTCATGCAGAAAAAAAACTGGCAATATCAGTACCTTGAAGATGCACAACCTAGTTCTTCTGCACAGGTACTGTCGCTAAATACTCCTATCAAGAATGTTTATGGCACCTTCCAAAAGGATAATACGTCTACCAGGATATGCAAAGCCCTGGATGACTTAGATGTCTTAGATGACTTAGATTACATATCGAATGAACAGGTTCTCCTCTCCTCGTTCCAAAATCCTCGGTCTTGGTATGAGACTTCTAAAGCTAAGGGTTTTCATCTCACTGCAACAAACATCCCCAGAAATAACATCATCAACATAGTCAAAGTCACTGACTTACAAATTACCCATTGTTGTTGAGCGTTGATAGTGGATAAAAGATCTGTCTAATATCCAGTCTATGCCGGTGCTGGAAATGTTTGCGTCACTTCTGAATTTACAGGAAAAAATCGTGGCCTGTTGCCATGATTCCCCTGAGTCTGAGGGTCTTCCTGAGTGACTCATGATGCACCGTGACTCATGATACACCGAGTCACACGCTTTCTTCGGATTAATCCAGGCTGCGGACGACCTCTGACCGTTGTCACATCTCGAAATTCAAGGATAGGGTCTATTCGTCTGCAAGGACTGAATGCGGATTGCCTCGCTCTCTGGTGCTTCAGCAGAAGGTCTCTGATACATCTCTACACAATGAAAGCAAAATCCTTTTCCCTTCCAGAGAGAGTTGACCAAATCCTTCGACACATCCAGGGGAACGGGACCAGACTACCTGATGGAAGTTTGGCTGCTAGACAATCATCGTGCCATGGGTTCACTTCCAGCAGTCCAGCACAGATACTACAACTCCCTTCCCTTCACCTCCCTGGCCTCATCCAGAGTAGCAGGTTCTGTGCTGATGCGGGGATTAGGCATTGAGACCATGACAACACTTATGCTTATGCTAGATGTCTGTAGCCTAAACTGATTTTTTTTTTTCAGTCTTTGGCCCTGTATGTTCACACCCTATCAGGATCTTAGTTGGTCTAGCCATCTGCTGAGGGAATTGCAGTCACCTAGAGGGCGGGCTTGGCATTCAGTTCTCCTCAGCTCGGTATTCAAGCTGAAGGTCGTTTACTGTTTAAGTGCCATTTGATCTCTTCTGCAAGATCCCTGACATGATATTGTTTGCTTTCCTCCCCAGCACTGCCCTGGTCCTACGTGCCAAGGACCTGATCTTCAGCCTGTCAAGTTATGCAGCATCCATCCCTGGCCTCTAGCATCTCCTGCAAGGTAAAGTTTCGCTTTACTCTCAGGCAGTCAACAAGGGACTTCTGAGC
>BOPN01006609.1:54708-57208 GCA_017312705.2 Penaeus japonicus
CCATGTGACTTTCATCTGGCACTTGACCGAAGAAGTGGCACCTACGTCTTTGGTCTTTACACTGCAGGAGGCACTTGGAAGGGTGTGTGGTCCGTCGGCCTCACCTCCAAACTTCAGCCTCGTGTGACTGCGTAGCGACCTGCTCCACTTCCAGCTGGGTGGTTGGGCGGACGCAGCGCGGACGAGAACCTGATCCGTGTCAGTGTTTCACAGGGAAGTGTCCTTAGCTTACTCCTCTAGAGCATTTTACTTTAGCGACCTGATTGTGCAGATGACTACATCCTCCTGTTCCCTTGCGACAGCGGCGATCATCATGCAACTGTCGTATAAATCAACCAAAGTCGAGCCGTTTTTTTCCTAGCGCATACGTTGGCAAGTTGAGGTGACTTCATCTCACACGGTTAGGGAGAAAACGTGCAACTTCAGCCAAGTGACGCCATCCATCGTAGGCGTGTGGGCATTAGCCTGACTTTCACCGATCACGTCCGAATCATTGTCAGGAAAGCTGCGTGGAGACTAAGCTGTCCTCGGTGCACCTCACGCTTCGATGTTCGGGGCATTTCCACACTGTACAGTACACGTCATAGGTCCGCTTCCTCATGGAGTGCACATCCTTGACACGACCAGACCAGATCAGCAACCAACCTCCTTAACCGTAACACCTACAGTAGCGTCGCAATGTGGCGGAACAGCGCAGCACGCCCCACGTCCCTCAACGCTCCAACCCCCTTGGGCAACACCACACATCTACACCATCCGCACGACGCAACACCAGGGACCAACCGTTGGCTGTCCTCTTCGTCAGGACAAAGACCCTCCTTCTCAGTAAAGTATACAGGAAAGTGGAACCGTTTGGTTATGCAAGTCTTATAAGGCCTATATATAGGGTAAATGATAAAGGAAGAGAGAGAGAGAGAGAGAGAGAGACAGAGAGAGAGAGATAAAGAGGAAGGAATGAGAATAAAAAAACGAAAGTAGATAGATAGAGAAGAAGCGAGAGAAAGAGAAGGAAGGGAAAGAAGAGGAGAGAAATAAATGGAAATTAAGGGAAAAGGTGACGGAAGTTTGTCAACAATATAAAAGGAAAAAACTGTATTCGAACGAGAATTAAATAAATAGACAAACATACAAATTGCATGACAAATAGAGAGGGAAAGAGAGAGAGAGAGAGAGAGAGAGAGAGAGAGACACTACAGACAGAGAGAGAGAGAGAGAGAGAGAGACAACAGACAGACAGAGAGGGAAAGAGAGAGAGAGAGAGGTTGAGAGAGAGAGAGACTACAGACAGAAAGAGAGAGAGAGAGAGAGAGAGAGAGAGAGAAGACAGACAGACAAAGAGAGAAAGAGAGACAAAGGCAAAACAACTAATCAAAATGAACAAATCAAATCGAAAGAACAAGAACACACACACCACACACACACATTAATCACAAATCCGCCTACATCCAGAACAAACCAAACAAAATCAGTGTCATGTTTTCCTCATTTTCATCATGACTTCGCGCATGAATTTCTACCGAGGCGATAGACAACTCATGCTTCGCTGCCACTGTGAGGTACCGAAGATGACGAAAGGGAGAGAGAGAGAGAGAGAGAGAGAGAGAGAGAGAGAGAGAGAGAGAGAGAGAGAGAGAGAGAGAGAGAGAGAGAGAGAGAGAGAGAGAGAGAGAGAGAGAGAGAGAGAGAGAGAGAGAGAGAGAGAGAGAGAGAGAGTGAGAGAGAGAGAGAGAGAGATCTTTCACACACACACATACACACACACACACACACACACACACACACACACACACACACACACACACACACACACACACACACACACACACACACACATATATATATATATATATATATATATATATATATATATATATATATATATATATATATATATTCCAATATCTTTACCTTGTCATTATCTTTTCTTTCTTTTTTGAGGAGGGACAAGGGGGGGGAGGCTATCTAATGTGCATCTTTCTCTCAATATATCTACATATGACTGTAATTCTGTATTTCTATGAGTCCGTATATTTTCCTCTCTCCGTATCATTAACTTTGATTTTCATTCTTTTATTTCTCTGTCCCTTTATCAATATACAATATATGTTTATCGATCTATCAATCTGCCATACTTTCTATTCTAAATTCTATTCAAAGAATCTATCAAGACACGTCTGTAAGCATGTATATAATTTAATTCTACTCCCACCTGCATTTCCAAATAATACTTAATTCTTTGACTAAAATAAACTATTCTCGAATTTCCCGCTTAGTCTTTGATTAGGTTTTGAATTAGTCTGACTGATCGAAAGTTTTGTGTTGATGTCTTTTGACCGAAGACATAACTGGATTTCATATTTTTTCGTTCTTTACGCAACTGAGGAGACTAACGGTAAGGATAACTTTTTTTTTTTTTTTTTTTTAATGGACATTGGTTATAAATAGACTTTATGAGTAAGGACTGTATAATTTGTTCGTTTCTTACAAATACTACTCACTC
>BOPN01006610.1:0-7500 GCA_017312705.2 Penaeus japonicus
CACCCCCTCCCCTCCCTCCCCCGCGCAGTAAACTCGGAATCCGTCTTGTACTGAACACTGGCGAGGCTGACAGCTAAGTATCCCTGGTTCATTTATATCACGGTAATCATTGGACAGGCTGGAATTAATGCTTTATAATCGGTAATCTCAGCTGCCGGACCGAAGCTCAAGGCGCGGTTAATCCTGTGATAAATTCGGAGACAGACTATTAACAGCGAGATCGAGAAGGGAGGAGGGACAGGGAGAAGGTCTAAGGACAGCAGTTAGCGCGGGAGCTTCATAAACCGTATCATATATTATATGATTTTTTTTTCTTTCTTTCTTTCTTTTTCTGGGGAGGATTTTTTCTAGGCTAGATGGTTGTTGTTGTTTTTTATTTTATTTCATTTTATTTTTTTCTTGTCTTCGAGCGGGGATATATCAGCTAAATACTGAATAAATGTAAATATGTCAGTTTCGTGAAAATAGCATCAGCTTTAGAAATTCTTTACTCCATCTGTCCATTCTCCGTAACAAATATTGTTGATATAAAAATATATCCATAATGCGTCCCTTCTCCTATCTCTCTCTCTCTCTCTCTCTCTCTCTCTCTCTCTCTCTCTGTATTTATCTTTCTATCTACTCGTCTATTCACTTATTTGTCTAGCTATCCAACTATCTATACTTATATATTGTATCTATCTGTCTATCTATGTATCTATATATCTATCTTTATCTATATATCTCTCTTTATCTATATATCTATATCTTTCTATATTCATCCGAATCCGTTGTTTACGTGTTATTAAAACCCTTTAAAAGATTATTTATTGGAAGATAAAGAAGATTATGTAACATAATGAATTTAACGCCAATATTCGTGAATATTCTATTACGAAGCCAAAGCCGAGAGGGGGGTGGGTGGAAGTGGGGGGGGGGGGGGTCTGTATATGGTTATGCAACACATTGATGGTTATTGTATTGAGATGGTTAGACGCTGTGGAGTATGAGTTGTGACTTTGGTAATGTATACTTTTTTTTATGTATATTTTTCTGTGGGAGGGTAGGAAAGGAGGGGGGGGATTTCAACTGATGTTTGATCCTGCTTTCTGCCTTCTCTCTCTCTCCCTCCCTCCCTCCCTCCCCTCCCTCCCCTTCCCTCCCTTCCTTCCCTCACCCCTCCCCTCTTACCCCTCCCTCTCTCCTCTCCCTCCCCTCTCTCCTCTCCCTCCCCTCTCTCCCCTCCCCTCTTACCACTCCCTCTCTCCTCTTCCCTCCCCTCTTACCCCTCCCTTTCCCCCCTACCCCCATGCCCTTCCCCCCTGGAAAAGGTCATCCTCAGTCTGCGTCTAGAATATTCCCGGAGCGAAAGAGGGTACGGATTCAGGGGGGGGGGGGAGAGAGAGTGGGAGTGGGAGTGGGGTGGAGTGTGGGTAAGGGGAGTAGGCATCTTAGGGGGTGGGTTGGGTGTGGGTTGGGGGTGTTCAAGGGTGCGGGGGAGATAATGCACGGAACCTTCGAGAATTTGCAGCGATGAATGAATGCGTCTTGAAGAAAGAAAGTATGTTCTCTCTGTCTCTCTCCCTGAAATGTTTTTCTTTCTTTCTATAGCTGTCTATATATGTATATATATATATATATATATATGTATGTATGTATGTATGTATGTATGTATGTATATATATATATGTGTGTGTGTGTGTGTGTGTGTGTGTGTGTGTGTGTGTGTGTGTGTGTGTGTGTATGGATGCATGTAAGTGTACTTATATATGTATGTATGTATGTATGTATGTATGTATGTATATGTATATATATATGTATGTATATACATATATATATATATATATATATATATATATATATATATATATATATATATATATATAAATTCACACACTATACAACCACACACACACACACACACACACACACACACACACACACACACACACACACACACACACACACACACACACACACACACACACACACACATATATCCATACACACACCCATAGAGTTTAGTGTCTATGCTTGCTTCCATCTCACTTCCCTCACATGACACAGGCGGTGTCGGCTTGGCACTGATTTGATTATATTGATAATTCAATTTCTAGTTGATTCTTTTGAAATTGATGTTGCTTGTGGCCTTGTTATCTTCATTGTTATCGGTGTGGTCTTCCTGTTTCTTATCGTTGTGACTTTTATTTTATTTTTTTGTTTGTTTTATTATCGTCTTTATTATTGTTAGTATCGTCATCTTCAGTATTATCATTATGATTGTCATCGTTATCGTTATTGTTTTTATTGTCGTTATTTTGTTATTGTTGTTGTTATTATTATTATTATTATAATTGTTGTTGTTATTATGTTTATTATTATTATTATCATTATTATTGTCATTATTTTGTCTTTATTGTTGTCATTATTTTATTATTTTTGCTGTTGTTATTATGAACATCATTAGCATCATCATCATCGCCACAATTTTACATTTCTTGGTGTTACATCCTTCTGCTCCTGCTCCTCCTCCTATTTCTTCTTTCCCTCTACCTCCTCCTCCTCCTCTTTCTTCTCTCCTTATATCTCCTCCTCCTTCTCTTTCTTCTCTCCTTATATCTCCTCCTCCTTCTCTTTCTTCTCTACCTCTACCTCCTCCTCCTTCTCTTTCTTCTCTTCCTCTACCTCCTCCTCCTTCTCTTTCTTCTCTTCCTCTACCTCCTCTTCCTCCTTCTCCTTCTCCTCCTCCCCCGCCCCCGCCTCCTCTTCTTCCTTCACCCCGTCTTCATTCTCTTCTTCCTCCTCCTTCTCCTTCTCCTCCTCCCGCCTTCTCTTAATTCTCTTCCTCCCCCTTTTCCTCATCGTCATCCTTATCCTTATCCTCATCCTCCTCTTCTAGCGATTATATTAGTCCCGAAAGCTCTCTCTCTCTCTCTCTCTCTCTCTCTCTCTCTCTCTCTCTCTCTCTCTCTCTCTCTCTCTCTCTCTCTCTCTCTCTCTCTCTCTCTCTCTCTCTCTCTCTCTCCCTCCCTCCCTCCCTCCCTCCCTCTTTCCCCCTCTCCCTCTTCCTCTCCCTCTCCCTCTCCATCTCCCTCCCTCTCTTCCTCTCCCACCCTCTCCCACTCCCTCTCCCTCTCGCTCTCCCACCCTCTCCCTCTCCCACCCTCTCCCTCTCCCTCTCCCTCTCCCTCCCTCACTTCCTCTCCCACCCTCTCCCACTCCCTCTCCCTCTCGCTCTCCCACCCTCTCTCTCTCCCTCCCCCTCACCCTCACCCTCCCCCTGTCCCTCATCCTCTTCCTCTCCCTCTCCCACTCTCTCCCTCTTCCTCTTCCTCTCCCTTCCTACTCCTTCTCTCTCCCCCACTCCCTCTCTCCCACTCCCTCTCCCTCTACCTCCCCCACTCTCTCTCCCCCACCCTCTCCCACCCTCCCCCTCCCCCTGTCCCTCATCCTCTTCCTCTCCCTCTCCCACCCTCTTCCTCTCCTTCCCCCCTCCCCCTCCCCCTCCCTACTCCTTCTCTCTCTCCCACTCCCTCTCCCGCTCTCCCACTCCCCCTCTCCCTCTCCCCCCCCCTCTCCCTCTCCCTCTCCCCTCCCCCCCCCCCCCCCCCCCCCCCACCATCTAAGGAATGTTAAGGTCACTCATACCAAGGAAGGAATGCGGGTGACTTTTTGAAATCTCAGAGGAAAGTCTTGTTCTATCTTCCTCTCCTCCTTTCTTTCTTTCTTCCTTTCCTTTCTTTTCCTTCCTTTCTTTTCTTTCCTTTCCTTCTTTCCTATTCTATTTAGTGATTTTTTATTTATTTTTGGTCTTTTCCTCTTTTTTTGTTGTTTTTGTTTTCTCTATTCCTCTTCTTCCTCTTCCTCTTATATTTCGTTCATGTCAGTCATCGTTGCTTTATCTCTTATTTAACCAATTTCCTATTTCACTACCTATCTTGTTTCATTTCCTCTCCTTCTCTCCGTATTCTTCTTCTCACTCATTACTACTACTACTACTACTAAAATTTTGCTACTATTATTTTATTACTACTATTATTACTTCTACTACTACTACTACTACTATTTTTTTATTACTATTATTACTACTACTATTACTTCTACTTCTACTACTACTGCCACTATTACTACTACTACTACTGTTACTTCTACTATTACTACTATCATTACTACTACTACTATTACTGCTACTACTACTACTACTACTACTACTATTATTATTACTATTACTGATATTACTACTACTACTATTACTTATACTACTACTGTTACTAGTGCTATTATTATTATTATTATTATTATCATTATTATTATTATTATTTTTATTAGTATTGCCATTATCCCTCCTTCTTGGCGTAAAGTGCCGTTAATGGGAATCTCATGGGGAGAGATGCGAGTGTCACTTTCGAGCGTCTGACATAAATGCCCTTTATGGCACCGGAGGGAGGGAGACTCGCTCTGAATGCCAGCAGATGTCACGCCTTGCTTGGGTGGCACTCGGGTGGGTGGCACTCGGGTAGGATTCATACACGCTCGGACGCATAGTCGTTCTCGTAAACATAAACATGCACATGTGCATGTAATTGCTCTTGTTCACGCTTACACACGTACGTACAGATACATGTATGTGTTCTAGGACACGCATATGTGCACGCACGTATGCATGCACACACACACGCACACGCACGCACGCATACACACACGCACACACACACACACACACACACACACACACACACACACACACACACACACACACACACACACACACACACATTATATCTCTCTCTCTTTCCCTTTCATACGCACACAGATGACAGCGTGTCTTTTACAAGTGTCACACACATGTCATGAGTAGTCCCTTATGTTTGTTTATTTGTTTGATGTTTTATTCTTCGCGTTGCCATTGTTGTTGTTGTTGTTGTGTTTGCTGCTTCTGTTGTTATTGCTGCCGGTGTTACTGCTGTGCATGTGTGCTGTTAACGCGGCATTGTATCGCCGGGTGGTGGGTGGTGGGCGGTGGGCGGTGGGCGGTGGGCGGTGAATGCCACTGGAATTGGGCATCGCGCGGGTGCCACACAGGGAATACGTGGTATTGATCGCAGGACGAGCGGTCGATAAGTCAGGCTACTTTGCTTGGAACGCGAGAGAGAAGGTCCTTGTGCTGTTGTCGGGGCTGTTTGTGTAAGCTTTTTTTTATTATTATTATTTTTTTTTTACTTTTGTTATGCTGTTTGATGGTGTGAGATGGGGGTGATGGTGATGGATTTTAGAGAGATCCCTCTTCCTCCTCCTCCTTGTTATCATTATCATCACAATCATCATCATCATCATCATCATCACCACCATCATCATCATCAACAATATCATCATCATCATCATCATCATCTCCTCCTTCTTCCACTACCACCACCTTTCCCTCCTCCTCCTCCTCCTCCTCCTCCTCCCTCCTCCTCCTCCTCCTCCCTCTCCCCCCCCCCCCCCCCCCCCCCCCCCCCCCCCCCCCCCCCCCCCCCCCCCCCCCCCCCCCCCCCCCCCCCCCCCCCCCCCCCCCCCCCCCCCCCCCTCCCCCTCCCCTTCCTCCCCCTCCTCCTCCCCTTCCTCCCCCATCCCCTCCCCTTCCTCCCCTCCTCCTACCCTTCCTCCCCCTCCTCCTCCCCCATCCCCTCCTCCTCCTCCCCATCCCCCATTCCTCCTCCCCCTCCCCATCCCCCATTCCCTCCTCCCCATCCCCATCCCCATCCCCCCTCCCCCCTCCCCCTCCTCATCCCCCTCCTCCTCCTCCTCCCCCTCCCCCTCCTCATCCCCCTCCTCCCCTCCCCCTCCCCCTCCCCCTCCCCCTCCCCTTCCTCCCCCCTCCCCTTCCTCTTTCTCCTCCTCCCCCATCCCCTCCTCCCCTTCCTCCCTCCTCCTCCTCCTCCCCCATCCTCCTCCTCCTCCTCCTACTCCTCCCTCCTCCCCCTACTCCTCCATCCCCTCCTCCCCCATCCCCCCTCCCATCCTCCCCCCTCACATTGAATCCAGGCTAATTTGTCAACTTCGGCCATGTTTAAGGAGCGACAGGGATGATCAGGTCGCGTCGTCGACAGGGGAAATTAGGACCGTTGTGGCAGGGGGAAAACAGGGACGGAGGGAGAGGAGAAGAGGAAATAGGAGAGGAGAGAGGGGAGAAAAGAGAGACGATAGGAGAGAAGAGAAGAGAGGGAGGAAAGAGACGAGAGGGGAGAAAAGAGAGAAGAGAGAGGAGAAAAGAAAGACGATAGGAGAGAAGAGAAGAGAGGGGAGGAAAGAAAGACGAGAGGAGAGATGAGAAGAGAGTGGGGTAAAGAAAGACGATAGGAGAGAAGAGAAGAGAGGGGAGATGAGAAGAGAGTGGGGTAAAGAGAGAGGAGGGTAGAGAAGATAAGATAGAGAGGAGGGGAGATAATATAAGAGAGAAAAGGACAGAGGAGAGAAAGGAGAGGATAGAGAGAGAAGAGGAGAGAGAGAGAGAGAGAGGGGAGGGGAGAGGAGAGAGAAGGGGACACACACACACACGGAAAGAGAGAGAGAGAGAGAGAGAGAGAGAGAGAGAGAGAGAGAGAGAGAGAGAGAGAGAGAGAGAGAGAGAGAGAACGACATAACGAGAGACAGCTACAGGAGCCAGACGAAAAAATCCCTGGGGAAGAAGGGCACATCGGCAGGCTCAGGTGTCCGGTACGGCGTGATATCCCATGGCGGCTGATAGGGGGGGTGGGGTGGGGAGGGGGGTATGGTTATGGTTACTGTTATGGTTGCTATGGTGTTGGTATTGTATTTCCGGTGGTGTTGGTGGTGTCATGGTTGTTGGGGGGGGGGGGTAGTTTTGTTATTTGGTGTAGTAGTGAGTGGAAGTTATGGTTGTTGTGATATGGTGGTTGTGGTGTCATTGTTGGTGGTGGTGTCATCGTAGGTGTGGTGGCGCTGATGGTGGTGTCATCGTAGGTGTGGTGGCGCTGATGGTGGTGTCATCGTAGGTGTGGTGGAAGCGCCATGTTAGTGTTACTTAACACTGACATTATTCTTACCGTTGGTGTGGCTATCGCTGTTACTGATGGTGTTATTGTGGCTGTGGTGGTGATGTTGGTTGTGTTTTGATAAAGCCTTTTTTGGGGGGAGAATTTTGTTCATTTATATCTTATGTCAAATTCGCTTTATATACGTGTAGGGATATGTATATGTGTGTATATATATGTATATGTGTATATGTATATATATACATATACACATGCATATACACATACATATACGCACGCACACACACACACACACACACACACACACACACACACACACACACACACACACACACACACACACACACACACACACACACACACACACACACATGCATACATACATACATGTATATATGTGTGTGTTTTAAATATTCATATATGTATATATGTAAACCTAATATGTAATTAGAGAAATATTATATATATGTATGTATATATATATATATATATATATATATATATATATATATATATATATATATAT
>BOPN01006610.1:12500-35000 GCA_017312705.2 Penaeus japonicus
ATGCAAAAAAACAGTCGCAACACAAGAACCAATTTGTCCACGATGCACACCCACCCAAAACGCCCACTCTAACGGGGCTCGAAATAGCGCGAAAACCCTGTCGATTTTTGCACTCTAATGGCGAACCGGTTTAGACTGATGTATCTGACCAATATACCGCTAGGATTGCATTTCCTGCTGCGAGCGGGATCAGCTGGTTTGCAATGGCTGGTGCAACTCAGTCAAGATGTTTTCATATTTGTAATCGATGCGCGGTGGGGCGTGAGTGAGTGAGTGAGTGATTTTGATGGAGGTGGATTTAAAGGGCGGTGAAAGTGGCTGTGTTGGTGGACGTGTGTGTTTTCTCTAAGCGTGTGTGTGTGTGTACGTGTACGTGTACGTGTACGTGTGGGTTTCATAATGTGTGTTTTGGACTGTGTGTGTCTGTGTAAGTGTGTGTTGGACTGTGTGTGTGTGTGTGAGAATTTGTATATTCGTGTTCGCATTCGTGTACGTGCCCATATATTTCTAATGGCATTCACTCGCGTCTTCCCCCATGTCCTGCTTGTCCCATGTCCTCCACCTTTTCCTTCATCTCATCTCCCCAGTCTCCCGATGGCGAAAAGATTTACCCCCCCCCCCTCCCCCCCCTCCAGAATGCACGTGCTTTAACTTGCTCCCTCGCGCCGAGAGTCCGGGGCCGCATTCTCCTGATGGCTGTGGCCCCGTCGGGGGGGGGGGGGGGGGTGCGTCCGAGCGGCTACCCGACCCCGAGGCTAGGCGTGGCTATCGGAGGATTCGCGCCGGGTTGGTGGGAGTGTCTTTGGGTTGTAAGGGAAGGAGGGAGAGGGAGAGGGAGAGGGAGGGAAAGAAAGAGAGAGGGAGAGGGAGAGGGAGGGAGAGAGAGAGAGAGGAAGAGAGAGAGAGAGAGAGAGAGAGAGAGAGACAGACAGAGAGAGTGAGTTTCATCCAGCCCCCCTCGCTCATTCTACCTCTCTCTCTCTCTCCTCCAGAGACAGAGACAGAGACAGAGACAGAGAGAGTGAGTTTCATCCAGCCCCCCTCGCTCATTCTACCTCTCTCTCTCTCTCCTCCTTCCCCTTCACCTCGTCTCCCCCTCCTCCCCCTCTCCCCTTCCCCCTCCTCCCCTTCCCTCCCTCCATCAATGTTAATCCGAGAAGGAGGAGAGTATTTCCTGGAGTTCCCTCGTCAAGCAGAGAAGTCGTCGCATGTCTGATTGCATGCAGTGGACTACTTCGCAACAATCCGGACGTCAGGACCTTCTCTTAAGTTCGGAGGCGGTCGGGGTTTTGTGCTTGTGGGTGTCTGTCTGTCTGTCTGTGTGCTTGTGTGTGTGTGTGTGCGTGTGTGTGTGTGTGTGTGTGTGTGTGTGTGTGTGTGTGTGTGTGTGTACGTGTGTATGTGTGTGTGTGTCTGTCTGTCTGTCTGTCTGTCTGTCTGTCTGTCTGTCTGTCTGTGTGCTTGTGTGTGTGTGTCTGTCTGTCTGTCTATGTGCTTGTGTGTGTGTCTGTCTGTCTATGTGCTTGTGTGTGTGTCTGTCTGTCTGTCTGTCTATGTGCTTGTGTGTGTGTCTGTCTGTCTATGTGCTTGTGTGTGTGTCTGTCTGTCTGCCTGTCTATGTGCTTGTGTGTGTGTGTGCGTGTGCGTGTGTCCGTGTCCGTGTGTGCGTGATTGTGTATGTGTGTGTGTCTCTGTCTATCTGTCTGTCTATGTGTGCGTGTTTGTCTTTGTTTATGAATGTGTTTATGAAATGAATGTCTACTTTTTGTAATGTAAGTTCCCGATTGTGTATTACAGTAGGATGGGGGAGGGGGGGGGGGTGTTTACTGTTTTTTTCCTTCATGTTGTCCCGACCTTCCATTCTTTCGTGACTTGATTTATTTCTCCTCCGGCCGTCCGTCCTGCATCCTTCGCGCTATCCTTGACTCCTTTCCCAAGTAGTGTGTCCTTCTGTCACTTCTTTTTATATCCTTATATTTTCCTCTTTTTTTTAGTGAATAGAACGTTCATATATGGCCACTCAAACACGCGTACATACGTACATACATACAAAGATACACATTCACACGTGCGTACATACATAGAAGAACACACATATTCACACGCGCGTACATACATACAAAGACACATATTCACACATGCGTACATACATAGAAGAACACACATAGAAGAATATACATATTCACGCACATGTAAATATCCATGCAAGCATACACATACGTAATGGCCAGTTGTTATAATTATTGTTAGTCGTGTTACTATGTTGTTAGTTATATTATCGTCATGTTGTTGTGTCTTGCTTCTTGATAATGGTATGTTTTTGTTGTTATTGATGCTGTTATATTTGTTAGAATAGCCTTGTTATATTTGACATGATATACAGTAAGAAAGGAAATGTCTCTCATATCATCTTTGTTCACCCTTTTTTGTTGTTGTTGTTAACCTTGTCATTGTCGTCGTTTTTTTCGGTTTGCAGTGCTTTATTTCGTTACCTTTTTTTTCATCCAATTTCGCGTTTTCCCCTTCGACATCCGCCCTTCTGCTGTTGGCGCTTGTGAAATATTCAAGGATGCGCTCAGCCCTGCCTCCTGCTGTTCCCTGCTTTCTCCTTCTCTTTCCCCTTCCCCTTCCCCTTCCCCTTCCCCTTCCCTTCCCCCTTCCCGTCGCTCTACTCTCATTTCCCCCCTCTATCCCCTTCCTACCCTGCTCACTCCCGTCTTCCTCCTCCCTAACCTACATTCACGTCCCTTCCCCTTATTTCTCTCTCTCTCTCTCTCTCTCTCTCTCTCTCTCTCTTCCCTTTTTTTCCCACTTCCCCTTATTTCCCCTTCCTTTCTCCTCTTTCTAGTTTCTCCCTTCCCTTTCCTCTTTTCTGATTTCCCCTTCTTCCCCCTCTCATTCCCCTGGTCCCCCTACTTATCTGAAATTTTCCCTTCTTTCCCTCTCTCTCCCTTCCTCCCCCTCTCTTCTCCCTGCTTTCCCTAGTTCCTCTCTCATTTCCCTTTCTCTTGTTTCCCTTTCCTTCCCTCCCACCCTCTGCATCCCATTCTTCCTTCTGCTTCCCCTCTATTTCGCCAGGTTTCCCCTTGCTAACCCTTCTTTTATTCTGCTTCCTGTGTGTGTGTGTGTGTGTGTGTGTGTGTGTGTGTGTGTGTGTGTGTGTGTGTGTGTGTGTGTGTCGGTGTGTGTGTGTGTGTGTGTGTGTGTGTGTGTGTGTGTGTGTGTGTGTGTGTGTGTGTGTGTGTGTGTGTGTGTGTGTGTGTGTAGAAGAGAGAGCTGTACTAAACGCAGCCACGCAAACGAACGAACACACAGACATGGACAAAGAAACGAATATATTTATTCACACGGATAAACAGAATGAATGAGTAAGTTAATTATATAAGTTTGCTAATTAATGAATTATGGAAATGAAGTAAAGACGTAAATTAATTAGGTTAATATAAGTAAGTAGATTAGCATTAAAGGCGAGGCGAGGTTATATCCCCCGCCGCATGCGTTAAGGTGTGCAGTACGTTTTAAGGATTTATTATTTTTATTCATTTTATATATATATATATATATATATATATATATATATATATGTATGTATATATATATATATATATATATATATATTTTTTTTTTTTTTTTTTTTTTTTAAGAGGGTGGGATATATTTGGGGTTCGAGGTCAGGTCACTGGGGACGCAGACACAGGTAGGGATGGGGAGGGGGAGGAAGGAAGGGAGGGAGGAAGGGAGGGAGGGAGGGAAGAGGGACAGGGGGGAAGGGGAAGGATGGAAAGGATCTAGGGGAGCTACAGAAGGGAGAGGGGTTGGGTGGTAAGGGAAGGGGTAGGGCTGGGATGGATATAGAAAGGGGTGGTCTTGGTATAGGGAAGGAAGGGATTGGGGTATGGGAGGGGGGGGAGGAGAGTGAGAGAAGGTCGGTCAATCAGTCAGTCAGTCAGTCAGTCAGCCAGTCAGTGAGAGTGAGAATGAGAGTGAGAGTGTGAGCAAGAGAGAGAGAGAGCGAGTGAGAGAGAGAGAGAGAGAGAGAGAGAGAGAGAGAGAGAGAGAGAGAGAGAGAGAGAGAGAGAGAGAGAGAGAGAGAGAGAGAGAATGAGAGAGAGAAGAGAGGAGAAGAGAGGAGGGGCTAGGGTATGGGAAGGGTAAGGGAACATGAGGAAGGGGAGCAATGGCAGGGGAAGCCAAGGAGAGAGTGGGTGATAAGAGGAGGGGAGACGGGGGGAGGGAGAGGTGGGGGGGGGGGAGATATGTCAGTCTGAGGCAGGTTAATTGGCATCTCTGCGGGCAGGTCGGCAGGTTGGCCTACTCCTCCCCGGCGAGGAGTGGTAAGAGGAAGGTCGTGTTGTTGTTTTTTTCTCGTGGTGGTGGTCCTCGTTGTCGTGATTTTGTGGTTACGGTGAAGGCCGGATGGTGGTTGTGAAGGTCGTGTTGTGGTGGTTGTGAAGTACGTATGGTGGTTGTAAAGGTCGTATGGTAGATGTGAAGGTCGTAAGGATGTTGTGTAGGCGTGGTGGTTATGAAGGTCGTATGGTAGTTGTGAATGTCGTGTGGTGGTGGTTGCGAAAGGTGCATGGTAGTTTTGAAGATCGTGTGGTTGTGGTTTTGAAGGTCCACAGTAGTTGTCAAGGTTGTATGGTGGCTTAGAAGGCCGTATGAAGGTCGCATCCTGGTTGCGAAGGCTGTATAGTGGTTGTGAAGGCTGTTGCTCCGTATTGAGGGTCGGCATAAGATGGTGAAGGTCGTTTGGTGGTGATAAAGGTCGTGATGAAGGTCGTTTCGAAACGACCTTCGCGGCGGCGGTAGCAGCAGCTCGACACCGAAGCCGTCGCGGCCAAAGCTTCATCGCAGAACCTCGGAACGACCTTCATCACGACCTTCATCACCACCAAAGGTCTCTTGGTCGCGCGGAGAAGGTCGTTTTGACAGATCGAAGGTCAGTAATGAGGAGTGAAGGTCGGGCGGCGGCGGCGGCGGCGGGGAAAGGCCATCTTTAAGTGAGCGAAGGTCGTGGATTGTAGGTCGTGTAGCCTCGAAGGTCGTTCCGGAACGGTGGGGGTCGTTTAGTAGTGCGAGGGGCGAGTGCGGCTGTGAAAAAAAAGTCGTTGTGGGAGATATGTAAATCATTTTAGGTTAGGAGGGTGGGTGTTCCTCCCTCCTCCCTCCTCCCTCCTTCCCTTCTCCTCTCGCTCTTGCAGGATTGTGTGTGTGTGTGTGTGTGTGTGTGTGTGTATTTGTGTGTGTGTTCATGTAAGTATGTAAGAATGTGCATATGGTGAATGGCAAAGGCACTCTACCGGGTTGATACTATGGCAGAAAAAAAACACTATACACAACATAGATATATTTAGAAATAGAAACAGTATCGAAATCCACCCGAATTTAATTTCCAAATCATCTTCAGATCTGAAGATGAAATCCGGGTGGATTGCGACACTGTTGTCTCGCTTTTCAGTAAATCTATTTATTTATTTTATTTATTTTATTTTTTTTCTTTCTTTCCATGTATGGTGATGATGATGGTGGATAGATACATAGATAAAAGATAGATACACTGAAATAAGTGCGTCTGTTTGTGCGCAAGTATATGTCTGTGTTGCCATGTGTTTGTTTCATGTGTGCGTGTAAGCGTATGTTTGTGTTTATATGTACATGTGTTTTTTGTATACCATATGTGCGTTGGCTTCCGGAAGAACGCATCGCACATGGGAACACAGTGATGCTGATGTGGATGGCAGATCAGTGGGGGGGGGGGATGTGGGAGAGGGATAGGGGGGGGGGGGAGACGACGGAGAATGGAGGAGAGGGAGAGGGGGGGAGAAGAGGAATGGGGGAGGGGGATGTGGGAAAGGGATAGGGGAGGGGAGACGACGGGGAATGGAGGAGAGGGAGAGGGAGAGGGAGAAGAGGAATGGGGGAGGGGGGTGTGGGAGAGGGATAGGGGGGGAAGACGACGGAGAATGTAGGAGAGGGAGAGGGGGGAGAGAGAAGAGGAATGAAGGAGGGGGAGAGGGGGGAGGACGATTGAGAATGGGAAAGAGAGGAGGGATGAGGGAGGAGAGGGGGAAAGAGGACGATGGAGAATGGGGGGAGAGCAGTGGAATGAGGGAGGGGGAGGAAAGGGAAAAGACAGTGATTGAGAAAGGGAGAGACGGAAAGAGGTGGAAAGAGGACGATGGAGAATGGGGGGAGAAGAGTAATGAAGGAGGGGGAGAAGGGGGGAGGACGATGGAGAATGGGGGAGAGAGGAGGGATGAGGGAGGGGAGGAGACGAAAGAGTGGGGAAGAGGGGCGGAGTGAGGGAGAAGGGATGAGGGGGGGAGACGATTGAGAATTAGGGAGAGGGGAAGGGGGAAGACGATTGAGAATGGGGAAGAGAGGCGGGGTGAGAGGGAGAAAGGGATGAGGGGGAGACGATTGAGAATGGAAAAGAGAGGACGGATGAGGGAGGGGGAGAGGGGAAGAAGGACGATGGAGAATGGGGGAGAGCAGTGGAATGAGGGAGGGGGGGAGAAGGGGGAAAGACGATTGAGAATGGGGGAGAGACGGAAAGAGGTGGAAGAGGACGATGGGGAATGGGGGGAGAGAAGAGTAATTAAGGGAGGGAGAAGGGGAGGACGATGGAGAATGGGGGGAGAGCAGTGGAATGAGGGAGGGGGGAGAAGGGGGAAAGACGATTGAGAATGGGGGAGAGAAGGAACGAAGAGGACAATGGAGAAGTGGGGGGAGAAGAGTAATGAAGGAGGGGGGGGAGAAGGGGGGAGGACGATGGAGAATGGGGAGAGAGGAGGGATGAGGGAGGGAGAGGGACAGGGGGGAGGAGACGAAAGAGTGGGGAAGAGAGGCGGAGTGAGGGAGAAGGGATGAGGGGGGGAAACGATTGAGAATTAGGGAGAGGGGAAGGGGGAAGACGATTGAGAATGGGGAAGAGAGGCGGGGTGAGGGAAAAGGATGAGGGTGGGAGACGATTGAGAATGGGGGAAAGGGAGAAGGGGGAAGAGGACGATGGAGAATGAAGAAGAGGGAGAGGGGGAAATAAGACGATAGAGAATGAGGAAGAGAGGAGGAGAGAGGGAAAGAGGACAATGGAGAATGAGGAAGAGAGGAGGAGAGAGAGGGAGGGGGAGAGGGAGAGGGAGAGGGGGGAGAGGGGGGGAGGTCGTGGGAGGAAGCAACCTGGCTCACCTGCCAACTAAACATTCTGTTGCTAGGTTACCTGGGCTTGCCATCTCTTGGGGGGGAGGGAGAAGGGGGGGAGGGGGGAGGGAGGGGGGAGGGTGAGAGAGAGAGAATCGATTCTTTTATCTGATTATTTACATATCTATCTGTATGTCTTTGTTTTTGTTTGTTTGTTTGATTGTCTTGTTTTTCTTACCCTTGATTGAGGTCGAGGGAGGGGAAGGGGAAGAGGAGGGGGAGGGAAGAGGGGAAAGGAAGTAGGATGATTGTAGATTGTTGGTTTTTATTATCACTTGTTTATCTTAAGTCTTTCCTCTTACACTTCTTTTTTCGTTAAGGAGAAGGGGTGTGGGTGGTAAATCAAGGGAAAAGGAAAAATAGAATGAATTTGAGGAATTGTGAGGAGAGAGAGAAAGAGAGAGAGAGAGTAGAGAGAGAGAAAGAGAGAGAGAGAGAGAGAGAGAGAGTGATAGAGAGAGAGAGAGAATATATAAATATATATATATATATGTATATATAGAGAGAGAGAGAGAGAGAGAGAGAGAGAGAGAGAGAGAGAGAGAGAGAGAATAGAGAGAAAGAGAGAAAGAGAGAGGTGGGGGGGAGGAGGAAGGAGTGTTGGTGATCGATTTAGTGTGTCCTGCCACTTCCCTCTCTTCCCCCTCCCCCTCCCCTTTCCCCCTCCCCATCCCCCTGTCCCCTTTCCCCGCATCCCTTCGCCCTTCTCTTTGGAGGCGGTCACGTTTTCAGACGCGAGAGAGGGAGTGTGCGTGCGTGCGTGCGAGCGAGCGAGTGAGTGTGCGTGAGTGTGTTTATCGGAAGGTGTGGTGCGTGTGTTGGTGTTGGATGAGAGAGAAAGAGGGGAGAGGGAGAGAGGAGGGGATGGGAGGAAAGGGGGGAGGGAGGGAATGGAGGGAGAGAGAAAGAGAGAGTGAGAAAGAGTGAGAGAAAGAGACAGAGAGAGAGAGAGAGAGAGAGAGAGAGAGAGAGAGAGAGAGAGAGAGAGAGAGAGAGAGACAGATACAGAGAGACAGAGACTAGCGGAGGCGGAGGTTTCGATTCCAAACATGTGTATATGTATGCATGTTTAGGGCAGGGGTCACGACTTTGACCCCTTGACCTTTTTTTTTTTCTTCCCGCGGTCGTGAGAGGGAGGATGCTTGATAAGGCGGATTCATCTCGGTGGCCATTACAGATCGTGTGGAAACTGGCGGGGCGAGGGGGGGGGGGGGGGTTCGGCCCCCGGGGACAAGATGTGCTGTTGTCGGGTTGTTGTCGTCGGAATGTAGGGGTTGAGATAACGGCGGGGGGGAGGGGGGGGAGGGGGGAGAATAGGAGGGAGGGGAGGGTGGGTGGGTGGGGGGAGGGATGGAGGTTGGGTTGGGAGGGAGGGGAGGAGGGGGGGTGGGGGGGAATAGGAAGGAGGGAGGGAGGGGAGGGTGGGAGGGTGGGGGGTGGGAGGGAGGGAGGGGAGGAGGTTGAGAGGGTGGGTGGGAGGTTGAGAGGGTGGGTGGGGGGGGAGGTTAGGAGGGTGGTTGGGTGGGAGTTAGGGAGGGGGTTGAGGGAGGGAGGGAGGGTGGGTGGGTTGGTGGGTGGGTGGGTGAGAATAAGTATGTGTGAGTGAGTGAGCGAGCATGTGTCTAAAAAAGTTGATTATTTGTCGCTATTTTTACGTAGGAAGCTTATCTTATCGATGATTATAGAGTGCTTTGAATTCCTTTCCTGGAATTGTGTAATAGGGCTTGGTTGTTGAGCTTCTATGATATATATATGTTTGTGTGTATAAATATATATATATAGAGAGAGAGACATATATATATACATACACAGAGAGAGAGAGAGAGAGAGAGAGAGAGAGAGAGAGAGAGAGAGAGAGAGAGAGAGAGAGAGAGAGAGAGAGAGAGAGAGAGAGAGAGAGAGAGAGAGGTGGTGGGGTATCTGTGTGTTTGTGTATATTTATGTGTGCGTGCGCGTGCGCGTGCGTGTACCTGTATGTATGTGCATCAGCAATCGAGTCCAAATCACATCTCTTTCAATGTGCAAATCACTCGCAACGAAACCTCCTCCTCCTCCTCCTCCTCCTCCTCCTCCTCCTCCTCCCCCCCCCCCCCCCCCCCCCCCCCCCCCCCCCCCGCCGCTTTCCCGTTACTTCGAAGCAGCTGGCGACAGTTGCTTGAGAATCCTACGGGAGGAAGCCAGCGCATCCGCTTCCCCGCTGATTCTGATTAGTTTTCGTAACCTGGTCCGAAAATAGTCAAGTCTTGGTGGTGGTAGGGGGGAAGGGGGGTGGGGGGAGGGGGTATTTTCTCCTCCAGACGGGAGTCATTGGGAGTCCTTGGGTGTCCTATTGGTGTCCTTCGGTGTTCTTCGGTGTCCTTCGGTGCTAAGGGCATCGAGGAATTGTCCGGGGTTTAGATTTTATTGTTGTTGTTGTTGTTATTGTTGTATGGTGATGATAGTTATTAGTGTTGTTGAAATTATCATTATTAGGAGTGTTGTTATTGTGGTCATTATTATTATGATTATTGATATTATTATTTAGTTCTAAATTTATTTTTAGTGTTTTCATTAATTCATTTTTGTTGTTGTTGTTATTCCTCTTTCTTCTTCTTCTTCTTCTTTTTCTTCTTCTTCTTCTTGCCTCATCTTTTTCGAATCCTTTGAATAATATGCTTTTTAGTTTTGTTTTTATTTTCTTTTGGGTTTGCACTTAATTTAGTTTATTTATCTATATATTTGTTCTACTTGGTTTTATTCTAACATACGATATAAGCAGGTTTGAGTGACATTTAAATGCTAAGAGTTATGTAAATTGAGAGAAAGAAAAAAAAATCGAGACAAGAATGAGCTGATTGATATTTATGCTCCATTGGATATTGGTGTTATTTTGCATATATGTTATTTTTGTTTTTATTATTGATATTGTTATTTTTGTTTTTATTATTGTTATTAATTAATATTGTAATTATTGTTGTTATTATTTTTGTTATTATTATTATTATTATTGTTGTTATGTTTGTTATTATTATTATTGTTATCATCATCATCATCACATCGCTTGCTGTGCCATGGGTGACATGACCCATGACTTTGCGGGGACGCAAAAGGGACATGAGTAGAGATGAGGTTCCGGGAAGCATCTTCTGGGAGGGAGAGGGGGAGAGGGAGGAGGAGGGGGGCATCTTACACGGTGAGGGGGGTGGAATCCTGTTGTGATTGTGTGGGTTGGGATGTTTGCTTGTTTGATATGTTTGTGATGATTGGTGTTAATATCAATTGTCTCTCTTTCTGTCTCCTTCTTTCTTCCTTTCTCTCTCCCTCTTTCCCTCTCTCTTTTCTCTTTCAGTCACACCCACTCTCTCCCTCTCCCTCTCAATATCCTCCTCCCCCTCCCCCTCCCCTTTCCCCCTCCTCTCTCTCTTTCTCTCCCTTTTTTTCATCTCTCCCTCTCCCATCTCCTCCCCTTACTCTTTTCCTGTCTCTCTCTTTCTCTCCCTTTTATCTCTCCCTCTCCCATCTCCTACCCTCTCCCCTCACTCTTTTCCTCTCTCTCTTTCTCTCCCTTTTTTTCATCACTCCCTCTCCCATCTCCTCCCCTTACATTTTTCCTTCTCTCTCCTCTCTTCCCATCCCCCTCCCCCCCTTTCCCTTCACTCTCTTTCTCTCCCTCTCCCATCTCTCTCCTCTCCTCCCCTCACTCTCTTTCTCTCCCTTTTAACTCTCCCTCTCCCATCTCTCTCCTCTCCTCCCCTCTCCCCTCACTCGTTTCCCCTCACTCCCCTCTACCGAAACGAGTCTCAGTGCTCTGTAGAATCACCGCGTCGCCGATGCAATGGATCGGAAAGCAATTGTTCCGCTGATGTTTCTGTGTGTGTGTGAGTGTGTGTATGAGTGTGTTGGTTGGGGGTGGTGGTGGTGGTGGGGGGGTTTGTGTGTTGGTGGTGGTGGTGGGGGGGTTGTGTGTTGGTGGTGGTGGTGGGGGGGGGTTGTGTGTGTGTGTGGGGGGAGTTGTGTGTGTGAGTGTGTTGATGTGGGGGGGAATGTATGTGCGTGTGTGTGTGTGTGGGGGGGGTAGTGTGTGTGTTGGTGGGGGGGGATTGTGTGTGCGTGCGTGTGTTGGTGGGGGGGGGGGGGATTGTGTATGCGTGCGTGTGTTGGTGGGGTGGGGTGGGGGGTGAGTGTGTGTGTTGGTGGGTTATGATTGTATGTGCGAGTGTGTTGGTGGAGAGGGGTGTGTTTTTGTTGTGTGTGTAGGTGTTGTGTGCTTAACATCAAATGAGAAACAAACAAATAAATCTATAATCTTATAGAATGAGAGGCAGTCTGGCGGAAACGGAGACAATAATAATAATAATAGTAATAATAATGATAATAACAATGATAATAGACGATAGAAAATAAGAGACAGTGGATGATGACAAGAATTGATAATGAGAGAGAGAAGGAAACGGAGACAGGCGAGAGAGGAAACGGAGACAATAATAATAATAATAATAATAATAATAATAATGATAATAATAATAATAATAACAATGATAGACAATAGGAAATAAGAGACAGCGGATGATGACACCAAATAATAATAATAATAATAACAAAGATACACGATAGGAAATAAGAGACAGCGGATGATGACAAGAATTGATAATGAGAGAGAGAAGGAAACGGAGACGGGCGAGAGAGGCCCAACCACCTGCGCGACCAGACCAGGGAGAGTGACCCCCGCAATAGCGTCACCTCGGGTCTATTTACGGACGTCCAGGAGTTATTCCCGGATGTTGAGACTGAGGGCGGTGGCGAGGGCGAGCGGGGAGGGGGAGGGGGGTGGGAGGGGGAAAGGGGCAGGGGGATGGGAGAGGGAAAGAGGGTGGGGGTAGGGGGATGGGAGAGGGGAAAGGGGCAGGGGGAATGGGAGGGGAGAAGGGGAAAGGGGGAGGGGGATGGGAGGGGAGAGATGGATGGGAGGAGGAGGGGATGGTGGAGATGGGAGGGATAGGGAAAGGGAGGGGCAGGGGGAGGGAGAGGGGGGATAGGAAGATGGAAGGGATGGTGACAGGGGGAAAATGGGAGAAAGGGAGGGGAGGGGATATAGAAAGAAGTGGGTGGAAATAGAGAGAGGGAGAGGGAGTATGGGATGACGGTAGGGAGAGTTGTTAGGGAAAGATGCCGATAGGGAGAGATGGGAAAGGGAAGGGAGGGGGTAGGTAAGGGAATGAGAGAAGGATAGGGGAAAAAGACAAGGATAAGGGGAGAAGGAGAGGGAAGAGCGTAAGAAAAGGGTGAAAAGGAGAAAATGTGAAAAGATCGTGAGTTTTGAAACAAGGATGACGATGGTATGGAAGAAGAGGGCAGTAGATGACTGTGGTAATTTTATGATCGCTGTGACGACGAAGAAAAGAATAGCTATCCTGGATGTATCAACAACGATGGTATATTAGGAAAGGGGGCAATATGAAAGAAGGAAGGAATTGAGAAGGTGAAAAGGAGAGAAAAAAAAGTTACATCTAGTACTGACCTAGCAACACTTTTTTTTTCTCTCTGTTATTTTCTCTTGTCTTTTTTTCCTCTTTGACCTCCTCTCGCTTTCTCTCTTTTCCTATCTTTCTCTTCCTCCCTTTTTTCCCTCCTTTCTGTCGCTTTTTTTTTTCTTCCAGGTTGGGGACGGCGGAATGTGGCAGGGTAAAGATGCCCTCCACTCTAGTCCTCCTTGGCAGGAAGGGAAAGGGGAGGAGGGAGGGAGGGAGGGAGTTAGTTAGGGAGGGAGGGAGGGAGTTAGGGAGGGAGGGAGGGAGGAGTCAATTAACAGGTTGTTGAAGGCGCAGCATTGTGGTCCAAATGTTGATGTGTGAAGGTGGAGGGGGAGGAGGAAGAAGAGGGAGAAGGAGAAGGAGAAGGAAAAGTTGAAACTGCTGGAAATCGAGATGAAGACGACGGATAAGAGGAAAAGAAGAAGGGGGGTTGGAGGTGGAGGTAGAGGAAGAGGTGGAACTGGTAACGTTGAACAACGTAACAACAAACAAACGAATTAGACGTAATGGAAAGCGTAGAGGAAAACAAAGACAAAGGGAGAGAAGAAAAGAAGGGAGAGAGATGGCATTGGTAAAGAGAGGGTAGAGAAATGACATCGGACAATAAACAAGGGAATAAGAAGAATCAAACCACGAAGGCAACGAACACGGAAAAAATAGCATAAATCAGGAAAAATGGAAGAGAATTAAGTATAACTACAAAGAACGCGGAAAATGCACATCGCAAGACGCAGAAGATGAAGAAGAAGCAGAATATGGATGATAAACATAAACACATATAAACACCAAAAAATATATATCACAAAAGGAGAAGAACAAGAGTATAACGACTAAGAACATATAACAAGCATCATAATTCAGAAGAAAAGCGACCAAGGACAGGTTACCCAGCGAAACGGAATAGAAGGAGAAGGAGAGAGAATAATTATAGCGAATACGAACGCATAATAAGAATCAAGAAGGAGGATAATTAAGAGAGAGGGAGAAGGAGAGGAGAGAAGAGAAGAGAAGAGAGGGAGGAGAGAGAGGGGGGGGGAGAAGGAGAGGAGAGAGAAGAATCAGCCATCAGAAAGGGAAGGAAGGAGAGGAGCGGTGAATGGAGGAAGGAGTGGAAATAGTGATGATGCAAACCAGGATTGGTGTTGTCTCGCCGTGTCCTTCGGTTGGCGGCTCGTCCTCCTCCTCCTCCTCCTCTTTGCTTTTATTTGTGCGTTCACTATTCATCATTTCTTGGAGTGTTCTCTTTCTCCTCCTCCTCCTTCTTCTCAGCCTCCTTGGGTTCATTTGTGCGTTCACTATTCATCATTTCTTGGACTGTTCTATTCTTCCTCCTCCTCCTCCTCCACCTCCACCTTCTCAGCCTCCTTGCGTTCATTTGTGCGTTCACTATTCATCTTTTCTTGGAATGTTCTCTTCCTCCTCCTCCTCCTCCTCCTCCTCCTCCTTCACCTTCTCAGCCTCCTTGCGTTCATTTGTGCGTTCACTATTCATCTTTTCTTGGAATGTTCTCTTCTTCCTCTTCCTCCTACACCTCCACCTCCACCTTCTCAGCCTCCTTGCGTTTATTTGTGCGTTCACTATTCATCATTTCTTGGAATGTTCTCTTCCTCCTCCTCCTCTTCCTCCTCCTCCTCCTCCTCCTCCTCTTCCTCCTCCTCCTCCTCTTCCTCCTTGCGTTTATTTGTGCGTTCACTATTCATCATTTCTTGGAATGTTCTCTTCTTCCTCCTCCTCCTCCTCTACCTTCTCAGCCTCCTTGCGTTCATTTTTATATTCACTATTCACCATTTTAGGGGATGTTTTCCTCCCCCCACCTCGCCCTCTTCCTCCTTCTCTTCCTCTTCCTTCTTATGTTCATTCATGTGTTCACTCTTCAACGTATCTGGGAATGTTGTTGTTGTTTATGTCTTCCGTTTCTCGTTTGTTTTGTTTGATGTTTGGTTACCATTCGTAGGTGTTTTTTTTCGCCTTAAGATGAAGGTTGTGTGTTTTCGTACGCTTTTGTCGGTTGATAAGATGATTGGTTTCTTTGTTTTCTTGTTTGTCGAATTGGTTTCTTTATTTGCTTGTTTGTCGCCGTTTTTTCTTACTTTTTTTCTTTCTTTCTTTCTTTCTCGTTCTTCGAAATGGTCTCCCTGTATGCTCGTTTGTCGGCAAAAGTACTCTAAAGGTTACGGACGGATCGTGATGGAAAATTATAGGTGGTTTGCCCATAGCTCAAAGACCAGCTGATTAGTGTTTAGTGGTGAACTGGTTCAGCTGAAGGGTCTACAATAAAGTTAATCGGTTTATCACCATTACGATCCACAATTTAAGATTGGTTTGATGGGTCTTTGGTTTTCTTTTAGATTGTTGTGGTAGACTTATGTATTTATTGACTGTGTTGATAGTGGTAACGGTTACCTCAGTAAGGTTTGTGAATATTCATATTGTTATTAGTGCTGCAGTTTAATCCATTGAGTGTTTTATGTTTGTTTGTTTTTTTATTATTATATATTTTGTAAAGACATACAAAGTCTGTTCCGTCATTTGTTGATTTGTATGTTCCCCTCACAACGCCTTTTTTTTGCTTGCATATTTGAATGATGTCCTTGCTTGCTGACGTCACGGCGAGCAAGGTCGTCGGCTTGGAATTTCGTGTTTGTGTGTGGTGGATATGATTGTCTTGTGGTGTGTTTGTGTGGGAGGTGAGTGTGCGTGTGCGTGTGCGTGTGCGTGCATCTGTGGCTGTTTGTTTATCTTTCAGACCGTTTTTAATATTTTTTTCTTTTATTCACAGGTGAGTTTCTCAGCTGCAATAGATGATTTCGGTTGTGGTAAGTATTTTGCTATGGTTATTACATACAAACACACACACGCACACACACACACACACACACACACACACACACACACACACACACACACACACACACACACACACACACACACACACACACACACACACACACACACACACACACACACACACACACACACACACACACACACACACACACACACACACAGCTACGTGTATGTCTTCTTTTTTTAATGGATCGTCACTATTTACATGCAAATACAACAAAAGAAACTCTGCGGGGAAGGGCGCCACATTTCACTACCGCTTGGACTTCGTGCGCTTGACTGAAGAGCGCCATTAGCAACATTGATTGTTTACAAACCGATTTTGCTAACATGATCGTATGTAATTTGGTAAGGTATAATTTGATAAGGTTTGTGATATGCTGTTCATAAAGCCAATTGAATTATTAGTATTGGCAAACTTTGCTTTGACCTTGAGTTCTATTGCTTATTCCCTCGTCATTCCAACGGTTGTGTATATCATTTTTTTTTTATTATCACTCAGTCGTTTTCTTTTATCTATTTATCTTTGTTTATCTATCTGTCTGTTTATCTATTTATGCATATTATGTACGAAGGATATAATGGTGATGATGAGATTGTCAGAAAATGAAAGCGATTTTGTTGCTGTGCAGAGCCAGGTCTTTAGAGAGAGGGAGGGAGAGAGGGAGAGAGAGAGAGAGAGAGAGAGAGAGAGAGAGAGAGAGAGAGAGAGAGAGAGAGAGAGAGAGAGAAAGAGAGAGAGAGAATCAAGAATTTAATTAACAGCCAAAGTTTTTTCCGTGGATTACTTGGTGAGGACATCATGGCGTTGGCCTTTCACCATTATCTTCTTGTTCCTTGTTCTAACCGTAACTTACTTCTCTTCTTCCTCTTCCTCCTGTTCTTCATCTCCTATCGTCTTCCTTCTTTTTCCTCCTTCTTCCTTCTCCTACCTCCTCCTCCCACCTCCGACCTCCCACTTCCCATCACGAATATTCATCCAAGGAATCTCTCCTTCCTCGAGAACGAAGATTTCCCCCTACCCCTCCTACCCCCCCCCCCAAGAAGAAGAAGAAGAAAACAAAAAACAAAAACATGAGCCTGATCTTTAATCACGATAGCGCGGCGTTCGTTCGCATACCTCGCGGGGGCGCTGACTCTGACCGGGGGTAGAAAAAAGGGGGGGAGGAGGGGGAGGGGGAAGGTTGAAGGGGGGTGGGTGGGTGGGTGGGGAGGAGGGGGAGGGGGAAGGTTGAAGGGGGGGGGGGGTGGGGAGGAGGGGGGAATCTGCTGCCTTGCTGACTCCGGCCAAAGGAAAGGGGAGAGTGCGGGGGGGGGGGGGGGGATCTTCTGCCTGCTTGCATAATTGGTCAAGGGAAGAGAGTTCGGGAGGAAAGGGAGAGAGAGAGAGAGAGAGAGAGAGAGAGAGAGAGAGAGAGAGAGAGAGAGAGAGAGAGAGAGAGAGAGAGAGAGAGAGAGAGAGAGAGAGAGAGAGAGAGAGAGAGAGAGAGAGAGAGAGAGAAGGAGGAGAAAGGGTGAGAGGGAGAAAGAGAAAGGGTAAGGGAGAGGGAGAAAGAGAAAGGGTGAAAGGGTAAGGGAGAGGGAGAAAGGGTGAGAGAGAGAGAGAGAGAAGGAGGAGAAAGGGTGAGAGAGAGAAAAAGAGGGCGAAATGGTAAGGGAGAGGGAGAAAGGGTGAGAGAGAGAGAGCGAGCGAGCGATAGAAAGGGAGAGAGGGAAAGGGAGCGAGCGAGAGAAAGAGAGAGCGAAAGCGAGGTGCAGCAGTAGGGACACAGCGCCTTAATTGCAAGCAGGTGCAAGTGGCAGCAGCCAGGTAACGGAGGAGGGGGGAGGGAGAGGGAGAGGGAGAGGGAGAGGGAGAGGGAGAGGGGAGTGGTACAAGGAAGAGCGTTTCTTCGCCATATTAGTACGGAGATTTCGCCCTTATCCCAAAGCTTTATAGTCGTACCATGAGATCTTGTAATAATTGATATGGCGTTATTTATAATGTTCTTTTTGTAGTGTTTTTTTTTCTAGTGTTGATGACTCGCAGGAGATAACAGTAACAGCCTCATATATATATATTTCTGTCGTTCTAAGACTGGAATGCAAGATATGTTGATTATGCAATGTTCTTGTTGGTGATATTCGAAAATGCATTTGGTTTGGTTATGGATTTTTACATTTTTATTTTTAAATTTTATTTGTTATCTTCATTGCCTTTGTGTGTGTGTGTGTGTGTGTGCGTGCGTGCGTATGTTTATTATTAATTCATTCATTAATTCATTCATTTATCGATATGATACATAATTAAGTACATATGTTTAGTTGTACGTAAAATACATACCTACGTTTAAACACATTTCTGAACATGAGTCTCATTCTGCGTTCGTGCCTGCACTTTCCTGTGAAGTCAAGTCAACCAATCGAACCCCAGCGCACTCTGCAAGCGAATCCGTGAAGGAACCCCAGTAGAACCTCCCTCCCCCATCTCCCCCCCTCCCCCCCTCCCCCCTCCCTGTGCTGAGCGGCGCGCACCTCCAGGGGGCGAGCGAGCAGTGGGAGGAACTCAAGGTGAACGAGCCCCCTCCCCCTTACCCCCCTTCCCCCTTCTCCCCCTTCCCCCTTCCCCCCTTCCCCCTTCTCCCCCTTCTCCCCCTTCCCTCCCTGCGGTCATTATGCAGTGTCCGTGAGTAGTTTTCCTATTGAGGTTTTTTGCTTTATCTTGGGATGGTGATGTGGTTGTTGTTATTATTGTTGTTGTTGTTGATGGTGGTGGTGTATTGATTTTTTTATTGTTGTTGTTGTTGTTGTAATTATATTAATCATTCTTGTTATTGTTTCTATTATTATTATTGTTGTTGTTACTGTTATTGTTATTATCATCGTCATTATCATTATTATTTCGAGTGTTATTATTTTTGTTGTTATTATTATTATTTTGTTTCTGGTTATTATTCTTATTTAGATTGTTATCACTAGGATTTATTATTACAGTTGTTACTCCCCTTTCGTTTTATTCATTAATTTATTCATATTTTCCTATATTCTTGGTTTTGTCCTTTGGATTAACTACTTTTTTCTTCTTTTTTTCTTTTTTTATTCTCGGACTGTCTGTGATTTTTTTTTGTTTGTTTTCGTCTACTTTTTTAATGGATTTATTATTATTATTATTATTATTATTATTATTATTATTATTATTATTATTGTTTTTTTCATAAGTTTCTTCCTTTTTCTGTCTACATCCCTTTTTCTAGATTTAATATTCCTTTTTTCTAATGTCGTCATGTGGTCGTGTACAGACATACACAAGGATACAGGTACATGTGTACATAAACACACACACACACACACACACACTCTCTCTCTCTCTCTCTCTCTCTCTCTCGATTTTATTTTTAGTTTTCCGCAATTTTAGCTTGTGATGTAATATCCTTCTCATCCTGTAATTTGATTTAATCTGTTACTTGCGTTATTCCTGTCTTTCCGGTGTTGAAACGCCGCTTGACTCTTCTATTTCTGTCCTCTTCTTCCTCCTCCTCTTCTTCTTCTCCTTCTTCTTCATCATCCTCTTTTTCCTCTTCTTCTTTCTCACCCTAATCCTCCTCCTTCCTCTCCTTCTCCTTCTCCTTCTCCTTCTTCTTCAGCCGCTCCTCCTCTTCTCCCCCACCCCCTCCTCTATCCTTCCTCCTCCTCCTCCTCCTCCATCTCCTCCTCCTCCTCCTCCTCCTCCTCCTGCTCCTGCTCCTGCTCCTCTTCCTCCTCCTCCTCCTCCTCCTCCAACTCCTCCTCCACCTCCTCCACCTCCACCTCCTCCTCCTCCTCCTCCTCCTCCTCCTCCTCCTCCTCCTCCTCCTCCTCCTCCTCCTCCTCCTCTTCTTTGTTGTAATTATCGGGGTCGTGGATTTTTCCGCTCGTTGCTTGCTTAGTCAGGAAAGCAAGAGGACGAGGAAGGAAGTATAGGGGGAGGGAAGAGAGAAGAGGGAGGAGGGAAGAGGGAAGAGAGAAGAGGGAGGAGAGGGAAGGGGGAAGAGGAAAAGGAGGAGGAGAGAAGGAAAGGAAAGAGGGGAGAAGAAGAGAAGAAGAGAGAGAGAGAGGAGGCAAGGGGAGAGGGGAAAGGAGAAGAGGAAGAGGGAGGAGGGAAGAGAGAAGAGGGAAGAGGGAGGAGGGAAGAGGGAAGAGGGAAAGGAGAAGAGGGAGGAGAGGGAAGAGGGAAAGGAGAAGAGGGAAAGGAGAAGGAGGGAAGAGAGGGAAGAGGGAAAGGAGAAGAGGGAGACGGGAAAGTAGGAGAGGGAAGAGGGAGGAGGGAGGAGGGAAGAGGGAAAGGAGGAGAGGGAGGAGGGAAGAGGGAGGAGAGGGAAGAGGGAAAGGAGAAAGGAGGAGAGGGAGGAGGGAAGAGGGAAAGGAGAAGAGGGAGGAGAGGGAGGAGGGAAGAGAGAAGAGGGAGGAGGGAAGAGAGAAGAGGGAAGAGGGAAAGGAGAAGAGGGAAAAGGGAAGAGGGAAGAGGGAAGAGGGAGGAGGGAAGAGGGAAGAGGGAAGAGGGAGGAGGGAAGAGGGAGGGAGGAGAAGAGGGAGGAGAGGGAAGAGGGAAAGGAGAAGAGGGAAGAGGAAGAGGGAGGAGGGAAGAGGGAAGAGAGAAGAGGGAAGAGGGAAAGGAGAAGAGGGAGGAGGGAAGAGGGAAGAGAGAAGAGGGAGAAGAGGGAAGAGGGAAAGGAGAAGAGGGAGGAGAGAAGAGGGAGGAGGGAAGAGGGAAGAGGGAAGAGGGAGGAGGGAAGAGGGAAGAGGGAAGAGGGAAAGGAGAAGAGGGAAGAGGGAAAGGAGAAGAGGGAAGAGGGATAAGGGAAGAGAGAAGAGGGAAGAGGGAAAGGAGAAGAGGGAGAAGGGAAAGGAGAAGAGGGAAGAGGGAGGAGGGAAGAGAGAAGAGGGAGGAGGGAAGAGGGAAAGGAGAGAGAGAGAAGAGGGAAGAGGGAGGAGGAGAAGAGGGAAGAGGGAAGAGGGAAGAGGGAAGAGGGAAAGGAGAAGAGGGAGGAGAGGGAAGAGGGAAAGGAGAAGAGGGAGGAGAGGGAAGAGGGAAAGGAGAAGAGGGAAGAGGGAAAGGAGAAGAGGGAAGAGGGAAAGGAGGGAGGAGGGAAGAGAGAAGAGGGAGGAGGGAAAGGAGGAGGAGGAGGGGGGAAAAGGGAAAGGAGAAGAGGGAAAGGAGAGGGATGAGGGAAGAGAGAAGAGTGAAGAGGGAAAGGAGAAGAGAGAAGAGGGAGAGGAGAAGAGGGAAGAGGGATGATGGAAGAGAGAAGAGGGAGGAGGAAAGAGAGAAGAGGGAAGAGGGAAGAAGGAAAGGAGAAGAATGAAGAGGGAAAGGAGGATGAGGAAAAGAAGAAGAAGAAGAAAAAGAGCGAGGAAGGAAGAGAGAAGAAGGAAAGGAGGAGAAGAGGGAGGAGGAGAAAATGAAGACGAATAAGGAAGAGGAGGAGGAAGTGCCGAAGGAGGAGAAAGGACTCATGTTGAAAGTTGAAAACAAACAAAAATTACTTCAACGTAATCATCATTGCAAAATGAAATGACACGAAACGGAATGAAAAAAAAAGAGAAAAAAAGAGATGAAAAGAGAATAACAAAAACAAAAGAACTTACAAACGGACGAACAAAGAAAAACAAAACAAAAGAACTCACACGCGGACGAACAAAGAAATACAGAGACAGGGGGGAAAACAAAACAAAAGAACTAACAAACGGACAAACAAAGAAAAACAGAGACAGGGGGGAAAACAAAAACAAAAGAATTGACAAACGGACAAACAGAGAAAAACAGAGACAGGGGGGAAAACAAAACAAAAGAACTCACAAACGGACAAACAAAGAAAAACAGAGACAGGGGGGAAAACAAAACAAAATAACTCACAAACGGACAAACAAAGAAAAACAGAGACAGGGGGGAAAACAAAACAAAAGAACTCACAAACGGACAAACAAAGAAAAACAGAGACAGGGGGGAAAACAAAACAAAAGAACTCACAAACGGACAAACAAAGAAAAACAGAGACAGGGGGGAAAACAAAACAAAAGAACTAACAAACGGACAAACAGAGAAAAACAGAGACAGGGAGGGAAAGAAACACATAAATGGTAAATAAACGAAAGAAAAAGTTTGCGTTTGATCGGTCGTCTCCTTGTCTGGGTGTTTGTTGATTGTCCTTGATGTATTTGTTTGTGTGCTTTTGTATTTGTTGGTGTTTTTTGCTGTATTTGTTTATGTATATTGTATTTGTTGGTGCTTTTTGCTGTATTTTTTTTGTTTATTTTTGTATTTGTTAGGTCTTTTTGCTGTATTTTTAAATTTTTTGTATTTGTCTTTTTTTTTGCTGTATTTGTTTATGTATTTTTGTATTTGTTGGCGGGCCTCTGTATTTGTTCATGGATTTTTATATTTGTTGCTGTATTTGTTTTTGTATGTTTGTATTTGTTGGCGCTTCTAGCAGTATTTGTGTTTGTATTTTTGTATTTGTTGGCGCTTCTAGCTGTATTTGTTTTTGTATCTTTGTATTTGTTGCCGGTTCTATCTGACTCCAAGGAACTAGCTTGTCTTTTATTCTCTCTTTTTTTTCCTATATTCATCGTGCATTATTTTCTTATTATTTATTGCATTTTGAGAGAGAGAGAGAAGAGAGTACATAAATTTTGATATCAGGGTTCGTGGTGATAAGCTACAGTGCAGAATGTGTGGGTTTATATGTTAAAGTTTTGGTACTAATGATTCTGAATTAATTAAGTTGATTAGGAAAAAGAGAGAGAGGGGAGGGAGGGAGGAAGAGAGAGAGAAGGAGGGAGGAAGAGAGAGAGAAGGAGGGAGGAAGAGAGGGAGAAGGAGGGAGGAAGAGAGGGGGAAGGAGGGAGGAAGGGAGAGAGAAGGAAGGAGGAAGAGAGAGAGAGAGAGAGAGAGAGAGAGAGAGAGAGAGAGAGAGAGAGAGAG
>BOPN01006610.1:42500-45000 GCA_017312705.2 Penaeus japonicus
GTGTGTGTGTGTGTGTGTACACGTGTGTGTACACGTGTGTGTATGAGTGTGAGAGTATGTGTGTATGTATGTATGTATGTATGTATGTATGTATGTATATATGTATGTATCGACGGACCGCCTGTTGTGTTCCTTTGCCCTTTACACTCGATAATCCAGTGTATATACACTTGACACGTCCTATACATGCGAGTCAATTTGATCCAGAAACCTGAATGATGATGTAGAGGAGGGAGATGACTTTGCACTAAACTCTCCCGTTGGTTATAGGAGTGTTCGATTTTGTTTTGTAAACGTGCTAAGGTCTTTCTTTCCTTCTTTCTTTCTTTCGTTATGTATGTAAGTATGTGTGTGTGTGTGCGTGTGCGTGTGTGTGCGTGTGTGTGTGTGTGTGTGTGTGTGTGAGGTATGAGGTGTGTGTGTTTGTGTTTGTGTTTGTGTTCGAGCGTGTGTGTGTGCGTGTGTGTGAGAGTAAGAAAGAGAGAATATACATATAAATCTGTTTGTTTATTTAATCTCCATGCCCTCCTTTTTAGAGTGCGCCTTTTCAGCAGATGTATTTCAAGCCTGTTCTTAAAAGTAAAATGAAGCACGTACACTGATGAAGGGGAATGTACGTCTTACATCAATCATGCAGCCTCCAATTCTTGCTAGGTTGTCAGATGCTAAATGACATCAAAGGGCACGGTTGAGGGGAGGGAAGGGAAGGGAAGGGAAGGGAAGGGATGGGGAAGGGAAGGGAGGGGGAAGTAAAGGGAAGAGAAGGGAAGGGAAGGGAAGGGAAAGGTATAGGAAAGGGAAAGATAAAGGAAAGGGAAGAGAAGGGAAGGGAAAGATATAGGAAAGGGAAAGATATAGGAAAGAGAAAGATAAAGGAAAGGGATGGGAAGAGAATAGAAGAGAAAGGAAGGGATCGGAAAGGAAGGGAAGAGAGGGGAGAATGGGAAGGATTGAGGATTTTGGAGAGGGGAGGGGGTGCGGCAAAGTGCGTGCATCATCAAGAAGGTAACGAGGTTGTGGCGATCGGGATGAGGGGTTCTAGTGGAAGAGTGCGGGAAGGGGAAGAAGAAGAAGAAGAAGAAGAAGAAGAAGAAGAAGAAGAAGAAGAAGAAGAAGAAGAAGAAGAAGAAGAAGAAGAAGAAGAAGAAGAAGAAGAAGAGATACAAAGAAGGAGAAGGGGAGTTGGGAAAAGGAAAAAGGAGAGAGAAAAATAAAGAGGAGGAGGAAGGGGAAGAGGTAGGGGTAGGGAAAGGGAAATAAAAAGGGGTGGAAGTGGTGAGAGGGCGGGGTGGGGGGGGATGGGGGGGGGCGATGGGGAGCGAGTGATGCGCAGGTGTGTTGCCCTGGTTATGATGCTATTTCCTCCTGTCGCCGAGCTTTTCTAAGAAGCACGTGGTGTCCCCCTCTCTCCTCCCCTCACCTCCCCTCTCCTCCCCTCCCCTCTCCTCCCACATCTCCTCTCCTCTCCTCCCTGCTCCGCCCTCCCCTAAGCACCCCTGCTACCCCCTCCTATACCCCTACCCTGCGCTGTTTGTTGTTGCTACTCACGAAGGTGTTTCGCTCTCTCTCTCTTTCTCTCTCTCTCGTCTTCCCCTCCCTCCTTCTCTCGCCCTTTCTCCTCTCTCTCTCTCTCTCTTTCTATTTTCTCTCCCTCTCTCTTTCTGTTTCTTTATCTCTCTCTCTCTCTCTCTCTCTCTCTCTCTCTCTCTCTCTCTCTCTCTCTCTCTCTCTCTCTCTCTCTCTCTCTCTCTCTCTCTCTCTTTCTCTCTCTCTCTGCCTCTAGCATCTTCTCGTTCCCTTCTTATCCCCCCCATCTCCCTCTTTTCTTACACTTTATTTTCTCTATTTCCCCTCTTTCTTTTTTTTGTGTGTTTCCTTTGCCTTTTATTCCTCTTTTTATCGTCGTTTCTTTTTACTGAAATGTACATATATACTGTATCTATGCACCCTTATTGTTGCTTTTGTTGTTGCTTTTGTTATTGTTTATATATTTTGGCATTGTTGTTATTGTTAATTATCATTAGCGTCATCGTCACTATCACTACCACCACCATCACCATCAGCGTCACCATTGTCACCATTGTCATCATTATCGCTATTATTTATAGTTTTCTTATATTTATCAAGCACTTTCCTCAATCTTGGTCGACCATTCTCCCTATCGCCTTTCTTTCTCCTTTCTTCTCGTTCCCTCTCCTCTCTTTCCTCTACCCCCTTCCTCCCCCCCCCCCGTCTCTTCCCTTCCTCTCCCCCCCTCCCCCTTTATCCACTTCTCCGAATTTCTGATGGAGGGGCAGCTGGATGTGGGGGGAGGGGGAAGGGAGGTAGGGGCAGAGGGCGGAGGTAGTGTGGGTGGAGGGGGAGGGGGGAGACTTGTATATATTAAGTAATAACTCCGCAGAATGTCGCTTTGGTCTATTTTCCGCAGCGAAATCAGGGTTATGGTGGACCTTAACGTCCTGTGGCCGAGGTTGGGTATCCTGGGGAGAGGGTGGGGTAG
>BOPN01006610.1:57500-61551 GCA_017312705.2 Penaeus japonicus
ATTAGCATTAATAATATCAGTTGTATTACTAGTTCTAGTCCTAGTCCTAGTAGTTCCTGATATCACAATAGTATCTTCACGTACAAATAGCAAGATTGAATGTAATAAGGAGAATAATTGATAAAGAGAGGAATGACAACAACACCAAAAAATTGTAAACATCCGTGACATGTACTTGACTCGGGTTGCCAGTTCATTTTTTTCTGCAGATTTTTGGTGTTATTAGTGTAAGGTTGATTTTATTTATTTATTATTTTATTTGATGGAAGTCCATATATATATTTCGTCTTGTTCGAGCCTCTAGTAAAATAAAATTGTTGTCGATTGACTGAAATAACTAGTTTTGACCTAATTGCCAATTAGCTAGCAAGATAACTGGTCCCATTTTTGTTAATTAACGAAAACCACAATTCTAACTCATTTATCCATTTACCAAGATCGCATAGTTTGCTTAAATAGCCTAAGAAAAAAACTAGAGCGGTTGAGTAATTGTTTCTCTGACGTCACCTCTGTATTGATACCATGATCTCAGCCAATGGTTCTTAAAGTGTTTTCACTAATACGTCTGCTTTTGTGATTGGTCCTTACTTTTTTTTTCTCTCTCTCTCTCTCTCTCTCCCTCTCTTCTTCTCCCTCTCTCTCCTTCTCGCTCTTTATCTATCTCTCCTTCTCCCTCTCTCTCTACCTCTCCCTCCTTCTCGCTCTCTGTCTACCTCTCCTTCCTTCTCTCGCTCTCTCTCTCTCTCTCTCTCTCTCTCTCTCTCTCTCTCGCTCTCTGTCTACCTCTCCTTCCTTCTCTCTCTCTCTCTCTTTCACTCTACCTCTCTTTCTCTCACCTACCTCTCCTTCTCTCTCCTCCTCCCTCTCCACATTCCCCTCCTCCCTCCCCCTTCCCCTCCTCCCTCCAGCAAATGTTCGACCAAAAACTACTACTACTTCAGAAAGATCTTTAAGATGAGATTTTTATTCATTTATTTATTTAGTAATTTGTTTGTTTGTGTGTGTGCGTCTGTGTCTAAGAATCATTCATATATACAACAACGGTTGTTAAGAGAATTCCAAATATTCCAAGATAAATACTTACTATGCAACAATGTTCTGAGACAGAAGCATTGTTTTCTTTCTTGTGTTTTTTTCTTTCTTTCTTCCATGTGGTGGCATAATGGGATGGATAGAACGGATAATTGTTTTCCCGCTTATATGTTTAGAACTATTTCAATTTTATTTTCCAAATTAGTTTCATTTATCCTTTACTGTTGTTAGTACTACTTCTATTACTACTATTACTACTATTTCTACTACTACTACTGCTATTATTACTACCACTATTACTACTACTTCTACTACTGCTACTATTACTACTACTGCTGCTACTACTGCTTATATTACTACTACTACTCCTGCTACGACTACTACTATAACTACTACTACTGCTACTGTACTACTATTATAACTACTACTTCTACTACTACTGGTATTATACTACTACTACTATTACTGCTACTACTACTTTACTACTATTATTACTATTACTACTACTGCTACTACTACTACTACTATAAATACTACTACTATTATTAGTAGTACTACAACTATTACTATTACTACTACTACTACTGTTTTGTATTAGGAGAATCATTTTTATTATTATTTTATATACATGATTTAATTATTCTGAGAAACACCCAAGATACTCACCGTGATAACACCCCGCGCAGAAATGAAGAGACAAAAATAACTCTCATATTTTAATTATTCGAAGAAAATGAAAACGAAGAAAAAAAAAGACCGTCTTGCCTTTTTCGTCCGACCGGCGGCCGCGTCTTCCGAGAAAGCACCTTCGAGTGTCACGGCCGGCGCTCCTTATCGCGGCCTTGGCTTTGATCATCTCTTTCTCCTTCTCTTTCTCTCTTTCTCTTTCTATTTCTCTCTCTTTTTCTTTCTCTTTCTTTGCGTCTTTCTCTTTCTTTATTTCTTTATTTCTTTCTCTATCTTTTCTTTCTTTCTAGCTTTCTTTGCATCTTTCTTTCTTTCTTTTTCTCTTTCTCTCTCTTTCTTTCTCTTTCTTTCTCTTTCTCTCTCTCTCCCTCTCCCTCTCCCTCTCCCTCTCCCTCTCCCTCTCCCTCTCCCTCCCTCCCTCTCCCTCTCCCTCCCTCCCTTCTTTTCTTCCCAGTTCTTCTTCTCTCGACGCTTCTTTCTTTCTCTCTCTCTCTCTCTCTCTCTCTTTCTCTCTCTTTTTTTTGACCTGCATCTTAGCGCTTTGGGGATTTGCGATTCTTCTCCTTCTAAACGAACTTAAAAAAGATTTTCTTCGGGGTTTCGGATTGTCGTCCAAGCGACGGCCTTCGAGGAGGTGTAAACAAAGGACGATCGAGTTTCGGTCTCGTCTACTTAACTGACTCCCGCGCCGAGGGTCTCGAACTAAGAGCAATTTTCACTTGATATGGAAACAGGTCGAGAGTTGTGAGTCAGTCGAAGTATGGAGTTTTAAGAATTGGAGATTGATATAAAGTTGTGATGCAGTGAGGAAGATCGGGAGTCTTCTCGAATTCTCGTTCTTCTTTTGTTTATTTTTCTTTTTTTATGATCTTATCTTCTTCTTTTTTTCTTTTTATGATTTTTATTTTCGTTTTTTTTTAATTCTTCCCTTTTTTCTCTTCTCGTGCATCATCTCTCTTTTATTTTATGTCTTTCTTATCTTGTTCTCCTCTCCCTGCTGTATTATTTACATGATCCTCTTCTCGTTCTGAAAAGAAGTGTCTAAACACAGGTCGGCCACCATTCTTTCCCTCAAGAACTGATTCACTGATTCGTTTCGCTCAGTGTGATACACATCTTCCTCCTCCTCCTCCTCCTCCTCCTCCTTCCTTCTTCCTCTTCTTGTGATCACCCTATCCCCCCTTTTAATCTCTCTCTCTCTCCCTCTCCCTCTTCCCTCTTCTCCATCCCTTTCCCTCTTACCCTCTCCCTTATTCCCCTTCCTCCTCCTCCTCCTCTTCCTCCTCCTCCTCCTCCTCCTCTTCCTCCGCTTCCCCCTCGAGGAACCCCCGCCGACGGTGCATCTGCGAACGAACGAAACCCTGAGGAAATTCCTTTAAAATCCGGGAGTTTTGCGTTCTTAGCCTCCTAATGAGGATCGCGAGGATTAGAACGGGGCGTTGAAAGCTCTTCAAATTGAATAATCCCCCATTCTTCATTTGCAAGATCAGTTGAAGAGGAATAAGTCAGGGGAGTAAAAATGCCTAAGACGATTTTAAAACAATGGCGCCTATTTTTTAAGAAACACCCACAGTTCAGCGGAGCGGAGGGCGGGCGGGCGGGTGGGCGGGTGGGCGGGAGGGTGGGCGGGAGGGCGGGCGGGCGGGAGGGTGGGCGGGAGGGCGGGCGGGCGGGCGGGCGGGCGGGAGGGCGGGAGGGCGGATGGGAGGGCGGGCGGGAGGGCGTGGGGAAGGAGGGATGGGAAGTGGGAGGAGGAGGAGAAGGAGATGGAGAAGGAGGGTAGGAGGAGGAGGAGAAGGAGATGGAGAAGGAGGAGGATGGGAGGAGGAGGGGAGGGAGGAGGAGATGGAGAAGGAGGAGGGGAGGAGGATGGAAGGAGGGAAGGGAGGTGGGAGAAGGAGGAGAAGGAGGAGGGGAGGAAGAGGGGAGGGCAGGCAGCTGAGGTGGCAGAGGTGAAGGAGGAGGGAAAGAATGAAGAGGGAGGGAGATGGAGGGAGCGCAGAAGAGAGAGAGTGAGAGAGAAGTAGGAAAGGAGATGCTGGCAATACCAGAGTGATGATTAAAGTAAGTGAAATGTTTTTGTGTGTGTCTGTATGTGTTCGTATACAGTATACACACATACCATCATAGACATGATTACATACATATGTATATGTAGACATATTTTTTGTGTGGGTATGTGTAAATATATATCAACAAATAGATAAATAAATAAATATATATATATATATATATATATTTATTTATTTATTTATTTATTTATATTTATTTGTTCATATAACAATACACACACACACGAACACATACACACACATATGCATGAATATATATA
>BOPN01006611.1:22500-25000 GCA_017312705.2 Penaeus japonicus
TTATTGATTATGGCAGAAAGTATGAATATGTTTTGTGGGTAGAGATTAGGCTTTTGTGAAGAGTGATCTACTAGTAGCGGATAACGGTAGATGATCTAGCAATGAAAAAGACAAGAAAACAGATTTAAATAAAATAGCCCACGGTTCATATTCTATGTAATTGCAAATTGCAAGTCCAAAGTTTTTAGCAGATGCAGCCAGTCATTTGGTTAAATATATTTTTCTTCTAAAATAATACGAAATAGTCCAAAGAAGTGAATTGTATTATTTAATTAGCTCAATACTTTTTCTCGAAACTCTGCAATATTAAAGGGTTATGTCCCAAGCGCTCACTTATGTGACGTCTCGTGTAAAGCAATTTTTTGCCGCACAATTTTAAAGGAATGGAACAGATCTTCGCAATTATGGCACGACATGCAGACAAGAAAACAACAAAATAGCCACAATGTATGGATTATTTCGAATATGTGTTTTGAGTAAAATAAGTTGAAATAATCTTGGTGCTCGTTTCCATAAAAAAGATGTTTATGGATACCAAACTTAGTATATTTTATATTTTCATAGTGATTGATATATTCAACTGACTGAATACTCAATACAGCGCGCGCGCGTGCATATATATATATATATATATATATATATATATATATATATATATATATATACATATACATACATATAGCATTATATATGCAGGCGCAAGTTAAGTGTGCTAGGTAAACGAGCCCGCAAGAAGTGAAGGGACTCAAATGCCAACCACTCTGTTGTCATCGATGCCTGACCGGTGCATACCAGCGAGCGAATTTTGGCAGTTGCTTTATCTGCGCTTGAAAAAAATACCCCGCCATTCTCCTCCACCCGCGATCTCGTCCACATCAGACGCTTTCCTGTATTTTTAATTTCGTCCTGTTTGTCCTGCAGCAATAAGCCCAAGGTTTGTGCCTGAGTTTTCAACGCGATTTCCGGCTGCCCGGATCCTGAACAGAACCTTGGAGACCTTTCCTGTAGACAGTCTCGACACCAAACCATCATCATTTGATAGCCAGGAGCTTGCTATAAGGTGCTCTCTGAAGATCGAGCGTTCAGGCGAGAAAAAGAGAACGATTGCGGAACTCCCTAACCAATCTTTGTCTCGTTTTTGTCTTATCTCAGAAGGGATGGGGAGCACTTTTACCCTTTGTTCAAATCAGTTTTCCATTGTTGTTACAGAGATGTCTTAGAAATCTTTTATTACACTTCACAATACATTATTAACTCGACTTGCCATGATTGTGGGCTTAGAGATCCCATTTTTATATATTTACTATGTACACATATATACTAAATGGCTTCACCTAATCTACACTTCCTAGCAGTACTAAAGTCTTGTGTCTCTGACATCTGTAGGTGGCGGGCTCGTGAAAGCGCGATCTGTGAGGGAAGAATGACAGACGACACTTTTTGTAGTTCCCTTAATTTTTCATTTCATGTTTATTGACTCTTTTCGTTGCTTGGGGCCATGTAATAATACGGATGTCGAGGTTTCTCAGTCGTCTTGGGCCTGCTATTTTAGCACTGACTTCAAGCAGGACATCGTCTGTTGTGTTCATCGATAGGTTGAAATTTCTTCCTCCAGTAAAATAAGGCTCCACTCTGACGTCATGGCAGACCCTTCAGCATTCGTGAGCAGTGGTAACTCACTTCATTACGCTATGACACAAAAACCACCTGTCTTTGCAGATTCCTGGCAAAAGTGGCTGCACGCCGGAGCGCGGAAGCATGTAGCTAGCCATTTTGGGAGCGAAGGTCAGTGATCTATTTAGGCTGAACTCCTTCGCTTGAATAGGTAGCAGGTGAGCCAATTTGATTTCACTCCTGAGCCATTCGAGTCTTCGGGCTGATCCTCTGTTGTTGTGTAAGCTGCAGCTAAAATTTTCTGTTCCTCGTTTCTCTCGTTTTATTTTTTGTTACTTTGTATCGATTTCATGTTCAATTTTTGCGTTTGTTAGTTAAACTGCAGCGTTTTTCATACTTATTTCAAGTTGCAGGGGCTTATTTGCGCCTCCTTGGCAATCACATTTTTTTCAGCGTCCATACACTCCGTTCCTTCTGACCTTTTTTCGAGGGGCTTGAAATTTCGGCACTCAACTCTAGCTTATGGCCTGATTCCAAATTGGAGGGAGGAAAAAGGCGTGCGCTTTCTTGCCAGCCTACAAGATTCACACCTAATTTTCGACTTTCGGGGCTGAGTATTGTTCTCTTTGATTGCTTTTCACTCCGTTTTTATTTTCATCTTAGTGGTCTTTAAACTTTTCTAGTAAAGTTCGCTTGGTCAGTTAAATATCCTTTTTCAAATCTCTGTCTATTTTTTTGCGTTTTCAATTTTTCATATCGTAATGGCGTATGCACTTATTTAACTTGCAGCTGATGTGACGTAGTTTTAGAGGTTACTCAAATACATTGCCATGACAGGTTTTGGGTGGTGCTTTCAAGAGACATGGAATGTGTCCATCTATGTAAT